>CM076583.1:996079213-996361706 GCA_034641835.2 Pinus albicaulis
TACAAAAATTTACAAGGATGAGGATAAGAGAGTGCCAATCCCATTGAACAATGACCACAAACCCAGAGAATGGAGATGAAAATAGGGAATGATGGAAAGTGGTAAGCATGGAATACTCATAGACACGCTATTTCAATCCAAGTCTCCCAAGTAGTGTCCCTCCTATAAACCTAAGGCCTTAGAGGAGGTTTTATGTGACTAGGGTAAAAAATTAGCCTCCTTGGTAAAGAGAGAGAATAAGCTTACAATCAAGATCTGTCAATCATCCAGATTGCCCCTTAATTCATGTCAGAATGCCCAAAACATAAAGTAAACGCATATGATTGCAAGGTGGTTAACATATCTACCGAATGATGACCCACCTTTCTTCAAGAGGAATGCTGGATGGTGAGAGGTGTTTGATTGGTGCAAATGGTGGAGGATCATGGCACATGATCATGTACTGAGCAATGTAGGGCTGCATGTTGGCTGGCTGTCCAAAGAAAGATTATTTTTCTCGTATGGGAATACCCACTTTCGGGTGGGTAACAAGAACCTATATTTTTAGCATTCTTTTGTGATTGGCATTTATTTCTTTATGAGCACTAGTGCATCCCTTGTGTAGCATCTCTAGTGCATCTATTGTGATTGGCATTTTTTTTCTTACTTGCACACTAGGTTATTTGTGTTTAGCGCATTTGTTACTGGGCTATTGCAGAATTTGGGTTTGTTTTTGGTTCCATTTGACTCTTCTTTCACTTGTGAATCTTAATGTATTGTATACTTATCTTCTTGTTTCATTATCCTTCATTTGTTGCGTGGTTTATCTTAGAAGTCACTGTAAAAGTCTCATTGGCTGTACATATGGCCCAGCAAGAGTCTCTCTAGATAGGGGATTGTGCTTCTAAAGGATTCTAGAAAACAAAATATGAATGTCATTTTAAAGAAAGCTATAAACCGAGCAAAAGCTAGTCATGGTGTAAGATGTGAATGTGATGGTTTAAGTTAATTATGTTACCCTTATGCTTATCTGTTACTATCAAGATACTTTCAGTATATAACCAAATTATATTATTATTTGCAAAGTCTTGACAATGTTTGCATCTTTAGTTTTAGAGTTTTAGCAGTGACAAAAAACTTTATATATTCTGCTGTCCATGGTTCATTGAGGCGAGTTGTTAACCTCTCAAGAGCAACTGCAGGAGATAATTTCTGCAAAGGACTTGGAGAATCAATCCAATGTACGGTGGATGGCTTCTGTCTATTTCAAAAACATTGTAAATCGGTATTGGAGGCAACGGTGAGATTCTCCAAAAATGTGTATTTTATGTTACTATTTTTTCAATGTACTCGCACAAACATGGATTGGATCTTCCTGGAATCTGTAGGTTTGGTTTCTAGCTAAGTTTATTATCATCGCAGGAGCGAAAATTGGTTATGGAAGCTATAATAATTTAATAAATTTAACAAGGTCAAGTTGCTATGTGTGATATGTGCTATAATTATGTGATGAGGTCATGGCCCATAATCATTAAAGAAAACCAACTTGGTAGGTGTGGTATATGATAATTATGTATTGAGCCCATAATAATTAAATAAGGTCAACTTGGTAGGTGGATTAGGGTTAGGATCATGAGTCTAAATAAGAAGGGAGAGTCATCACAATGATTATCACTCTGTATCTTGCGTACTTGACACGGTACTGGAGGATTCTCCTTCGAGTGCCTTGGAGAGTGCCCTCTCTCATACAGGGTCAGTGTTCTAACATAATCAAGCCACCATTCTGGTATCCCATATTTGTGTCTTCTTATCTTGGTATCGATGGGATTTGTGGTTGGATTGTGGATTCTGGAAGGCTAGGTGGTGGATGCATGTTCATACTGGAAGTATATTACTGGTCTTTTCTCTAATCTTTTTGCTTTGGCTTGAAGATAGGCCCTAAGATCTCTATTGAACTATCAATTTTTTTTTTTTACTTGGGCCCCTCACTTGTCCTTGGCGGCCAGCTAGCACAGGCCTCGACATCCTCTTTTTTGTTTCGCACTGAGGTTTTTAGTCCCTACCATCTTTATTGTACCCGCACCTTATCTTATTCTCTCTTCGCTAGACATTTATGAGTTAGTTTCAAGCTTTGCAGTTATATCTTCATGTCTTTATATTTTAGCATTGAGCAAGGAGATGCCTTCGCACTCCAACTTCACACCTACACTCGCTGTACTATCTTAGCTTCATTGACATACTTTTGTAGTCATTTGTTGGACATTGATAAAAGTATCTTATCTGATCATATCTTCAAGATAAGGGCCCAAACTCCAATGGTAAATTCATGATTTTTTTGAATATCCCAATGACTAAGAATGTTGATGCAAATTTAGAGAGTGAGCACATATACACAATCTGAATGGAAATTGTAGTGCAGTATCAAATCTATGAGAATATTCACTACACATGTTTCATACAGGTACTCCAAAATGTAAAAGTAATGAAGCCATTCACTCATGTGAATTTCATGACAACTTTTAACCATGTCAGAATCAAAGTGCGTTGCCATCAGCAGAACATATGTAAGAAAAGTGCAACCGTGTTAAACTTAAATCATCAAGAAGACATATCACAAGATCTTTGTATGGAATTAATGTGCTATTGGAAATATTAGAGTGAAGTACATCATATACTAATGAAAGTTGAAGCCCATGTAAATACCGTGTTTGCATTAAAATATCATTCACATATCAGGTATTAGTTTTATGAGTAACCCATTGATCTAGAAACCGAATGTTCTTAGAATAATGGAGTATGCAAATGTTTGTTGACCTTCACTTACAGAAATCAGATCATGAAAGATCTAAGAGTGCTTTCCATATATGAATGTGAATAATGATGTTTAAATGAGTTCGATAAAGCCTAAATATTTCCAACGATATATCATTTACTCCATTCATTCATTCATATACTCATTTTATTCCCTAAATGTAATTTATAGATTATATATCTAAGAAAAATGTTGTCAGAGAAATCAAAACAGCCAAGTGTTGTCACCAGATCGTTAACAGCTGATCAGATTAAGTTATCAATATTTGCAAGGAGTATCCATTATTGGAAACCATGAAGCATCGATTAAAGTTCAAATGTTACTATGAGTAAACAGTGTGAGCAATTTAACCCTGTATAACTGTACCCACCATTCTCATATGCAAAGAGACATCACATTACTGATTATATTGGACAAAAGTAAGATTGCATAAACACCATTTATCAATCATTGAATAAACTTGAGGCTATATATAAGAGTTATGAACTCGCACCAGGAATAGTTCTTTACAAACACATATTATGGAATGAAAGAAAGTTTCAGTTATTTAGCTTGACCACAGGAAATTATTCATTCCAATTGTGAATGTATATAAATTAAAACCTCACATTCAGTTGTTGCATTTATATGATGGCAACAATAAAAGGAGTCAAAAAATATCAACTCATAAATTTTCTGCAGAAAATGAAATAGAGTAGTGACCTGTGCTCAGGTGAATTGCAATTCTCAGTTGATATATGGGGGATCGATCTACATTCAGATCATTGTTAACTTCCTAAATACCACTCAGAGAAGTGTAAAAGACGGAATGCTTCAAAGAGAATGAGATTTAAGAGCCCAAAAGTGAAGATGTCCCGACCTCAAGTTCCAGATTCATATAAGACCTTCAGATCCCTTGTTGTGAGTTAGTTAAATAAGCATATATAATCAAATTTAAATCCCAATCACTAAGATTTAAAAGAAAAATCTGTCTACTTCAAATTTCAAGACATTCAAACTCTAGATCCATTTCTCTAAGCCGAAGTTAAACTAAAGATTTTAAAAGAAAATTCGGACTTTAACTTTGGTGGAGCATGTTCTTGAGAAAATTAGCCCTGAAAATTCATAATTGCTCAAAAAATATAAATGGAAGAAAAAGAGTATAGCTAGTTGGAAAAGAGGGGTGAGGCTGGCCTACCATTGGACCATGGAGTCCTTCTGCACCCTTGCAGATGCTTCCTTGTAAATGTGCAGAAGTTCTTTCCCACTCAGAGGTTAGAGAAAATGTCAACCTGAGATAAAAAAACTAGGAGCTCCTAAAGAGAGTTAAATTTAGATGTTTTCACATCTGTTCAATATCTTTTTTTTTGCCCAACATATTATGATGTTTTGTATTTTATTTACAGGTCTACATTTTTTTGAGTCAATGGTCATCTCACATCCGCATATTGCATAAAATTGTTGCTAGCATCAAGTAATATTTGTTAATTAGTTCACTGATTTGATACTTTTAAGCAGAATTATAAGTGACAAGGAGAAAACATATTTGCGCAAAAAGCTTCTACATCTTGTCAGAGAGGAAAATCATCAGGTTAGCCTCTTCACATATATAATTTAAGAATTTTTTTATAACAAATTTTGGATGTTTCTGTAGATTTCTTTTGGTAGATGAATCTCAAGTATTGTATATTTATTCAAGGTTCCATGTTAGATTCTATTAACTTTCATCCTATGGACTTATGCTATATAAAAGAAAGTCAAGAAATTTTTGTTATTGGCTCCACCATGCACTATCCTCCATGAAGAAGATTGTGGTTGTTAGTAATCTCAGTACATGTCATGGCTGAAGCTGCCTAAGCTCCTCCTAAATTATAGTATTCATCAGTGTTGATAACATCGGCATCGACAAAAAAATCGGTGAGGGTTCGAAAAACATCTTCTTGGAAACATAGGTGAAAAATTCGGCAAAAATCAACAAATTGTGGCAAACATAAAAAAATACAAATTATATTCATTTTTCTCAAAATTTTGAACATTTAAAGCAACAACAATATCAGATAAACACATTGGCACATAAATATGAAAAAAGTATTGATATATATATCATGTAGTGGATACCAAATAAAAATGATACATCAAAGTCGATACTGAATATTGTACCCTCATAGCTATCCAATCAAGGACTCAAGAGTGGAGAACCAATACAGGATGACATCACATATATAAATGTATCTTATCATCATGAGGTAGATGTACAATGACAAAAGAAACAAAACTAGGGGCTGGCTATCTAATATCAATGCGCTCTCCCTCTTTTACAGGAAAAGGTCATGGGCTATTTGCCAAACCCGCCCCTAATAGTAGAAGGTCCTAACCCTGTTAGAAAATCAGAAAGGCAGAATTTTTTTTATCTTGTTGATAATTACTTGTGATTTTCTTGAGTTATTATTATCTTTCTTATGTTCTTCTTTTATCTTAGTTCAACAAGCAATTACCAAAACCGTAACACGAAGATGAAAGACACTAGATGTAGGCGCACAACTAGGGAAAAACCCCTAGATAGGGGAAAACCCAGTCAAGAACTCTTCCTTCAGTAGATTCATATGATAGTGAGACAACCAAGACCCTAGACCAACAAACCTTCCTCCTCCACCAAGTCAGCCCTTCCTCCTTGTAGATCTCAGCCCTTCAAAGTGCAGCTACAGTCCAGAACTTCGATCCAGCAGCAAATATTTTTGGCCTAGCTACTCCAGAATTTCGGCCTCCCCAACAATTGCAGAATTTCGGCCTTCTAGCAGAACTCCAAAACTCCGCACGTGTGAGATAATAGAGAGATAAATCGACTTCCTTAGCAAGATAATGACCTTCTTCTCCTTCGCTAGTCCTTTCCTTCGTCTTCCCTGGAATTCGTACCCTTTACTGCATCCAGTTTACTGCAATTCACTGCATATCGAACTTGCTTGACTTCCACTTCAAATGAGGTTGAGTTTCTCCAATATATAAGCTTCTTGTGAGGTCGAATTACCCTGTTTGAGGCTGACTTGTCCTTCCTTGAGGCCGACTTGGTGGAGTAGGCCTAGAAGACCTAAAATACAACAAAATAAATTTCTTCTTTGACAAATAAATCCCAGGAAGGGTTCTTTACATTGTGACATGGACAAGGACACTTGTCATAATCCTTGAAAGTCTTCAATGGAGTCTTTGACCTAAAAACAATTGACCCAAGCATGAAACCCATGCTTTAATAAGTCAATTTATTTAATATTAAAATTTCTTTTTCTTTCATTTGATAAATATATTTAATTATGACTCAAGTACAATTATGAGGACCGACACTAGTTACATTCTTCAACACTCACTCTTAACTAGGGAGGTATTCATAATTACCTATATCTTTAGAGGTACATGGAAGATCTCCAAAATGGACTACGAAGAGTTCCGGCACACTCGGTGCCAAGGAATAGATTCCTGACCAAGGTAATCTATCCGGGTGAGACTAAGATGGACTAAAGCTTTCAGCCAGTCTTGGTACCATCAAGCTTACTAACTAACCATCAACCCAGTTATCTAGGTGCGTATCTAAGGTCAGAGCTCTAAGACCAACGCCACCCTCCCTCTTCAGGATCTAGACATCAACACATAGGCTGGCCATATGTCCTCCCAAGCATCCGCCATTAGATGCTTCAACTCTCCCTATCAAACTAGATATATCCATTTGTTCAAGCATGCTTCCAGAGTGTTTAACTTGTTTATGGAGAGACAAACACAGACCCCAATTAACAATAAACTTTCAAATATACATATAAGTAAACACAAACCTTTGGGGTCTTCAATCATCCTGATGCCAGTTACATCAAGTTATTTGGAAGCTTTTCTTATCCTTCTTTCATTCTTCAGTAGCACCAAATACATTCTCAGTACTTTTTAGGTCTTTTTCACAAACATTCATTTGTAGCATTCACTGTCATAATGTGCCCTCCCTCTCAATTGGGAGATATACCCTTTCTTTTATCCACGTTCCCTCTTAACCTAGGGAGATCAATTACTTTCTTATCGGAGAAGCTTCAACCTTTCATGACTTCATCAAGGTCATCTTCATCATCATCCTTGTAGCTTTCTTCATTATGCTTATATGGATATCTTCATTATCTCAAAGATTGTGTACCTGCAAAACTTTAATAGCAAGTACGACCAAATACATATATAGAAGCATGAAGTTAATCAAATACTTTAGACATCAAACACCTAAACCTAGTTAGGTTCATAATCAGCAAGAGACACATTTAGACTTCAAATTTTTGCTAGGGTTTTGTTACAAACCCTAGACCACAACATAAAACAATTTAATCAAGAAATCAATCATATTCTATTTAGGGTCTCAATAACATATTTTACTATGATATATGGCAAACCCTAGAAGCAATTCAAACAAGTACAATTCTATAATGCATTTAAGGGTTTAGCAATTTTCAGAATTTATATGTTAGACTCTACTAGGATTTAATGCAAACCCTAGATTCCATCTTTGAGACACCTTGCCTTAGATATCAACAATTAAAATCAATCATAGCACTTTTTAAGGTTTCAAGAATATGACCGACTCCTACTAGGGTTTATTGTAAACCCTAGATTAAACTCTATTGAAAATAATATCCTAGAATATTAATTTCTACTAGGGTCTTTGTTACAAACCCTAGATAAAACATGAGCATAAATAAGTTAGCATATATACATATCTAGGATTTTATAATCATGCACAAGCATCTCACAACATTATCTACTAGGTAAACCTAAGAAATAAATATCAATACATTAAAATTAGACATAAAATAATTTCATTTAGACTAGGGTTTCGATCAGACAGATAAATATACACCTAGGATTTTATTCCTAGGATCTTATTATAGATATTATAACGGTTTTGCTTATAGACCCTAATTTACCAAGCCGTAAATATCTATGGTTTCAATACATAACATTAGATAGCAAAACCTAAAGGACTAGTGATTTTATAATAACAATACCAAAACCCTAAACATAAAAAGAATAAGATTTCTAGACTTCATCAATAACCCTAAGTAGACTAGGGTTTCCATATTAGCATATACATACTGTTAGGTTAGTGTTTTATGGTGAACCCTTTTAGGGTTCCACAAGAATAATACAATGAGGGTAGATTCAATCCAATGATTAATCACCCTAACAAGAATCTTTGTGATTCAAAGCCCTAGACATAACGATATTAGTAATGTAAAGAAAATTAAAAAAAAATGAATGTACCTTTATTATGAAGAGAGCAAAGCTTATGGTCTAAGACATACCTTTGAGTTGTTTCTTAACAAACCTTGTAGGACATCAATTCTTGAAGAGCTTCATTTGCAATAGCACTTCTACCATGCTTTATCTTGTGAGGTCTCCTCCATAACCTTTGAGCATTCAACCAGCTTTTCTAAACAAGGAAAATATAAAATGAAAGGTTATAAGCATATAATACAAACACATCTTAATAAGAGAGGAAACCAAACATAAAAAGATTATACAAGGAGTAAGATACTTATCTTTGGTAAAATGGTGAGGGATCTATCTTAATCCAATCTTGAGGGATACCTATAACTTTATCAAAACAATTTAAAAATGTTCTACCAAGGCATGTTAGACCTATAGGTTCTATAAATCAAAACATAAAGGAAAACAACTCATAACTTAAATAGAAGACTAAGAGAGATAAGAGAGAGAGAGGACTTAGTAGTGTAAGTCCTTGACTTCCGATTCCTCAGTCTTGCTCTTCTTAGGTGATTCTTCATCAACAATATTTGCTTGATCTCTTTTTTTGTTCTTGTTCCTTGGGTTTTTCAGGACAATGGCTTTTATAAGGACCCATCTTATGGCAATTATAACATTTGATCTTGGATAGGTCTATTTTCTTCCTTGGTCCTTTGAACTTCTTGAAGGTTCCCTTATTCTTGTGCTGAGCGGAATAGGCATTTCAAATGTTAAACTCTTCATCCTTCTTATTGCTTACTAACGATATTCTGGCTTCTTCTTGACTACATGCATTCCATATTTGTTCGAATGTTGGATTATCCTTCCAACTGTTGATTCCTGATGCAAAGGCACTCCGCGATGTTGGTAGTCCTAGAAGGGGAATAGTCATGAGCTCCTTTTCTGGTACAATTTCATCTATTGCTTGGAGTTCATCTCTGATTCTAGATATCCTTATAAAGAAGGATGCCACAATATCGTCTTTTGTCATCTTCATAGTTCTTAATTCATTCTTGAGGCTTGCAATTTGACCAATGTTCTTAATTGTGAATAATTTGGATAGAGCCTCGTACATTTCTTGAGCGGAATCTATGTTGGATATATATGGAATGAGGTTGTCCTTTATTCCATCCACTATTAGGTTCATGGCCAATATTTCAGTTTCTATGAACTTTGCTTTCTCTGCTTCACTTGATTCATCTGAAGGCTTCTTGACATTTCCTCAAACTAGATCTAAAAATTTATTCTTCTCGAGGATGATATCTATCCTCTTTTTCCATGCTCTGTAGTTGGAGGCTCCTTCTAGTTTGCTTTCTCCCTTCATTGAGTTAGACATAGTTCTAGTAGATAGTAAACTTATCCCCTTATATGATCCCTTTTCTTGATGACCTTTATTCAACTTCTTAAGACTCTTATTCTCCTTTCAGTAGATCTTTAGGTTGCCTTTTTCTTCCTTTCTTCACCTTAGCTTTGACACCATGTTGGAAAATTAGAAAGGCAAAAAGATTTTCTCTTGTTGATAATTACTTGTGATTTCCTCGAGTTATTATTATCTTTCTTATGTTCTTCTTTTATCTTAGTTCATCAAGCAATTACCAAATCCATAACACGAAGATCAAAGACACCAGATGTAGGCGCATAGCCAGGGTAAAACCCCTAGATAGGGGAAAAGCCAGTCAAGAACTCTTCCTTCAGTAGATTCATATGACAGTGAGAAAACCAAGACCCTAGACCAACATACCTTCCTCCTCCACCAAGTCATCTCTTCCTCCTTGTAAATGTCAGCCCTTCAAAGTGCAACTACAATCCAAAACTTCGATCCAGCAACAGAATTTTTCGGCCCAACTACTCTAGAATTTCGGCCTTCTCAACAATTGCAGAATTTCAGCCTTCCAGCAGAACTCTAGAACTTCGCACGTGTGAGATAATAGAGAGAGAAATCGACTTCCTTAGCAGGATACTGACATTCTTTTCCTTCGCTAGTCCTTTCCTTCTTCTTCCTTGGAATTCATACCCTTTACTGCAATTCACTGCAGATCGAACTTGCTTGACTTCCACTTCAAATGAGGTCGAGTGTTGAAATTTGGTTACCGGAGGACAGGTGGTTCCCTAAGGCTTTGATCTTTGGCCTAGGGAAAAGTGTCCAAAAGAATTTAATTTTTCTCCTAAAGTGACTTTATAATTTTTATAAAGTCAAATCTAATTTTAAAGTGACTTTATGTGATAAAGTTACTAAAGTCTAATTTTAAAGTGACTTTATGTGATAAAGTTACTAAAGTCTAATTTTAAAGTGACTTTAATAAAGTCAATGTAAAATTAGAAAGGAAAAGTGACTTTGGAAATAAATGACTAAGTGGGTCTTTATTAAAGTGGGGTGAATTAAAAAATAGAAAGTGAGATTTAAATGAGCATTTAATCTCAACCCTAGATCTCAATCTATTTCAGCCATTGGATTTAGGAATTCCCCAAAAGTCACTTAGGGTTAGGTTAAAGGAGGAAAAGGAGGAAAAGGTCATTCATTCTTTCATGAGCAGATTGAGAGAAGAGGAGAGGGAGCTGAAGAGTAATTTCTGAGCAGAGGGAGAGCAGCAAGGCAACACAGCAAGTCCGTACAGCAAGAGGGCACACGTCCCAAGGCTGAAAATCTGTACAGCAGAGTTTCATTGGCACATTAACCAAGGTAGAAAGTCCGTACAACACTTTGCACAGTTTTCGAGAGAGGGGCAGCACTGTTTTCGAGGAGCTAGAGCAGCAGCAAGGAGCACGGTTTTCTAGACAGATTTTCTGGGCACGAAAATCGAGAAAAGAGGCTGCTGTCATGACTGTACGGAATCCGTACAGTCTGTACGGTCATTCCTGGCATGTTTTTCGAGGCAGTAAAGGCAGCATTTAATGCTGTAATTTCTCTAAAAAATTTCTGCTGGCTGTTTGGCACGGTTTTCAAGGTGGTGGGTGGCACGAAAGTCGAGATAAGTGATTTTTGTGTTTGCTGTCATTTTCTGTGTATTACTGCTCACTGTAAAAGCATTTTTCAGAAATAAAAGAGAAGCTTCCAGACTGGTTTTCCCCAAGAGTTGTAGGGGGTTTTTCCAGGGTCATCTTGACCAAAAATCACTGTGTTTAAATGTGTTGAATGGCTGTTTGTATGTGCTGATATTTATTTCTGCATTTTCCAGCATTCTGTAATATTTCCAAAATTTGTGTTTTCAGCAAAATTTATTTTCCAGTTGTTGAATGTATGGATATGGGAAAGGGCATTTAACTATTTTGGAGAAATAAGGTGAAACTGAAAACCAGGGTGGGAAAAATAAAAAATTTCTACATGGTATCGGAGCTTGAGTGTTGAAGTGTAGTTTGGGACAGCGAGGAGAAAAATACAGCCTGCTGATTTTTCACTCAGAAAATTCCAGCAAGCTGATTTTTTCACAAACATAATTTTTACCTTTACTACAGCAGTGCTATTTTTCAGTTTTAGGACAGCAGGATGTCTTTGGGACTGAGGGTGGAGGATAGGTTGGATGGGCATACCAATTACAGTGTTTGGAAGGAGAGAATGCAGAGTATCTTTGAGGAGGCGGAAGTCTAGGACATAATGGTGCATACCGCACAGAACCCTGTAAATGTGCCTACTGATGCTACTCAGTTGGCAGCATATAATAAAAAGAACAACAAGGGTAAGAGACTGATTCTAGACGGAATCAAAGACCATTGCATTCCTCATGTGAGAGGAAAGAGAAATGCTCATGAGATGTGGACAACATTGACCAACCTCTACCAGAGTACCAATGAAAACTGGAAAATGGTCCTGAAGGAGAAGTTGAAGAACATTAAGATGGGTAAGACTAATAGTGCAGCTGGATATCTCACAAATATTACTAATGTGAGAGATGAGTTGGCAGCAATTGGAGAGGCCATTCCACCGAGTTTGTGCACGTGAGACCCTTCCCACATGGGAGAGGTTTTGGGATGATTGCATTCAGACAGAGATCAGGAAAGGTCAGCTTGGGGCAGCCAAGCGAGTTGAGCAGGATGAGGATGTAGCACTGTTGGCAGGACGCAAGAAAGGCAAAGGGAAGAAGCAGGCTTCCACAAGCAATGGTGGGGGCAAAGGCAAAGGTAAAGGTAAACAGGATAACACACAGAAGGACTATTCCAAAGTGAAGTGTTGGAATTGTCCGAAGATGGGACACTATGCAGTTGTGTGTCCGGAGAAGAAGAAGAAAGAAAGACAAAGAACCGAGCATGGCGGCTAAGAGCGAGAGGTTGAGGACTTTGCGGATCGTTTTGACCAGGGAGTTTGGGTTCAGCTGCGTGTGAGTCTCTAGTGCGGGATCATACGCCATAGAGGTTCGGAGAGACATGCATTTCCACACTCTATTAGCGGAGCATCTTCGGAGTATACGGTATGTGGACGGTGGGGCTTCACGTCATATGACGAGGAGTCGTGAGTACTTCTTAGAGCTTCCAGTGGCAACGATATAGAGGTAGTACTCGGTGATGACGAGTTGTTAGAAGCGATCGGTGTGGGAACAACGACATTTCAGAGGGAGTCTAAACCTCCCTTGAAGGTGTCAGATGTTCTTTATGTGCCAAGGATGAGGAAGAACCTCATGTCCTTCTCAGCTTTGGAGGACAAAGGATATGAGATACTGTTCAGGGGTGGACAGGTGCTGATGTATCCCAGGGGCGCTCCAGCTGATTCAGCTAGAGTGATAGGTGTACGCCATGCAAAGGTGTACAAGTTTGCATTTCGGCCCCTTTTGGCATTGAGCAGTAGTACCGACAGCAGAGCTAGCAGTTCTGAGCTGTGTGAGATTTGGCACCGCAGGATGGGGCATATGTATCATGGAGCCTTGAGGACTTTGCGGGAGATCACTACAGGTGTGCCAGATTTCAGTACTGATCACTTTGATACTTACAGAGGATGTGCGATGGGCAAGTTTGCCAAATCCCCTTTTCCCAGCAGTGACAGCAGAGCGACTAGGATACTTGATTTGATTCATTCCGATGTGAGCGGTCGGATGTCTCATCTTTCCTTGAGTGGATATGAGTACTATGTGTTATTCATTGATGATCACTCCAGGAGGACCTGGATTTATTTCTTGAAGACCAAGAGTGAGGTCTTCAAGCGGTTTCAGGAGTTCAAAGCTCTTGTGGAGACACAGACAGGTCGAAAGATCAAGTCCCTGAGGTCGGACAATGGAGGAGAGTACACCCTTGGAGAGTTTGTTGACTATTGTGCGGAGGCAGGCATTAGGAGGGAGCTCACTGTTCCTTACAACCCCCAGCAGAACGGGGTTGCAGAGAGGAAGAACATATCCATCGGAGGGGCTGCCAAAGCCATGTTACATGATCAGGGGTTGCCATTGTTTTTGTGGGCAGAGGCCTGCAACACAGCTGTTTACTTGCAGAACAGGAGTCCGCATCGTGCCTTGGGGCACATGACTCAGGAGGAGGCTTTTTCTGGGAAGAAGCCTGATATTGGTCATCTTCGTATCTTTGGGTGCATCACATACTCCTACATACCCAAGGAGAAGAGGACCAAACTAGTGCCCACCGCAGCAGAGACAAGATGGGTGTGGTGAGGAACACCTTCCTCGGTAAGAGGGAGTGTTGAAATTTGGTTACCGGAGGACAAGTGGTTCCCTAAGGCTTTGATCTTTGGCCTAGGGAAAAGTGTCCAAAATAATTTAATTTTTCCCCTAAAGTGACTTTATAATTTTTATAAAGTCAAATCTAATTTAAAAGTGACTTTATGTGATAAAGTTACTAAAGTCTAATTTTAAAGTGACTTTAATAAAGTCAATGTAAAATTAGAAAGGAAAAATGACTTTGGAAATAAATGACTAAGTGGGTCTTTATTAAAGTGGGGTGAATTAAAAAATAGAAAGTGAGATTTAAATGAGCATTTAATCTCGGCCCTAGATCTCAATCTATCTCAGCCATTGGATTTAGGGATTCCCCAAAAGTCACTTAGGGTTAGGTTAAAGGAGGAAAAGGAGGAAAAGATCATTCATTCTTTCATGAGCAGATTGAGAGAGGAGGAGAGGGAGCTGAAGAGTAATTTCTGAGTAGAGGGAGAGCTGCAAAGGCAGCACAGCAAGAACGTACAGCAAGAGGGCACACTTCCCAAGGCTGAAAATCCGTACAGCAGAGTTTCATTGGCACATTAACCAAGGCAGAAGTCCGTACAGCAGTTTGCACGATTTTCGAGAGAGGGGCAGCACTGTTTTCGAGGCGCTGGAGCAGCAGCAAGGAGCATGGTTTTCTAGACAGATTTTCTGGGCACGAAAATCGAGAAAAGAGGCTGCTGTCTTGACTGTACGGAATCCGTACAGTCTGTATGGTCATTCCTGGCACGATTTTCGAGGCAGTAAAGGCATCATTTAATGCTGTAATTTCTTTGAAATATTTCTGCTCGCTGTTTGGCACGATTTTCAAGGTGGTGGGTGGCACGAAAGTCGAGATAAGTGATTTTTGTGTTTGCTGTAATTTTTTGTGTATTACTGCTCTCTGTAAAAGCATTTTTCAGAAATAAAAGAGAAGCTTCCAAACTGGTTTTCCCCAAGAGTTGTAGGGGGTTTTTCCAGGGTCACCTTGACCAAAAATCACTGTGTTTAAATGTGTTGAATGGCTGTTTGTATGTGCTGATATTTATTTCTGCATTTTCCAACATTCTGTAATATTTCCAGAATTTGTGTTTTCAGCAAAATTTATTTTCCAGCTGTTGAATGTATGGATATGGGAAAGGGCATTTAACTATTTTGGAGAAATAAGGTGAAACTGAAAACCAAGGTGGGAAATAGAAATTTTCTACATCGAGTTGCTCCAATATATAGGCTTCTTGTGAGGTCGAATTACCCTGTTTGAGGCCGACTTGTCGTTCCTTGAGGCTGACTTGGTGGAGTAGGCCTAGAAGACCTAAAATACAACAAAATAAATTTCTTCTTTTACAAATAAATCCCAAGAAGGGTTCTTTAAATTGTGACATGGACAAGGACACTTGACATAAACCCTAGAAATATTCAATGGAGACTTTGATATAAAAACAATTGACCCAAGCATGAGACCCATGCTTTAATAAGTCAATTTATATAATAATAAAATTTATTTTTCTTTCTTTTGATAAATATGTTTAATTATGACTCAAGTACAATTATGAAGACCGACACTAGTTACATTCTTCAACAAACCCTACACGAAATGTCTAATGGTGATTAATGGGGGGTGTAGAACTATGTTCATCAATCTATGTAGAAGATCGTGTTAATACTAGCACATCCTCATCTTTAGCCACCTCCTCCTCATCCTCGTCTTGCTCGTCTTGCTATTGTTCCTCCTCTATCCATGTAGGTGCCTCCATGATAGGAGCCGTCAAACCCCACTCTCCACTTTGATAATACATCAATATTGTCTAAGGAAATGACATCCACATTCGATGTTCTTCCATTTGCCTCATCCATAGTTGGAGATTGTAATGGACATCGTCATTGAAACATGAGAAACATGAGATCTCCAAGTTGTAAGACAACCATAAAAAATTTAATGGGTCTTGAGGATCATAGTATATAGAGGGTCATAAATTGCAATAAATATAATTGTTCTTTTGAAGTTCTAAGTGTTATTTTTCAAATATACTCAGAATGTCTTGCCGAAGGTGTGTGTCATGCAACTCCCTCATGATCATCTCCCCAAGTGTGTACTCAGGGGTGGAACATATGCTACCTCTGTAATAGACCATGCCATTCTTAAGTCTGTACCTGTCAACTCACGCACCGACCATACGCCACAACTGGAAAGTCCCTCTCCTGTCCATGATGATTTGTGTCTCATTCAACTGTTTCAGATGAGCCTCCAACGTCCTGCTGCTTATGATGAGAGCATAGAGGGATAACAACCAAATCCTGTGTGACTGTACGCAATACAGAAGAGAGATAGGTGTGTGAGTCCTCAAGGGTATGATCGAGAGATGCTCATTTGCCCCTTCATTGATCCTGGGTAGGCTAAACCCAATGGTATGTGAAAATTTCTGAATATGCTCAAACAAAAATCCTACTGTTAAATTTCTGATTTACTTCTCTTACTTACATTAATTTATTAATGTGAAATCTTCAACATTAGCATCGAAGTAAATACATTAACAACCTACACATACAGATCTAAAGTGAATAACATGCACAATGACAAAGTGACACACAAGGATTTTTTGGACAGCTGTCCCGGGAAAAACCCAATGTGGGAAAATCGGTCTTCTGGATGCTGGAGGGTTTTTATTATTAAGTAAAATCTAAGTACAACAGATCTGGGCACCAAACTGGTTAACCAGACAGAGAAATAAAATACTGCAGCTATACCTATGTTCTAGAGACAGAAAAACTGACTAATTCACACCCTCAAATGGGATTTACAGAACTCAGCCTTTCCCGGTTTGCAGAAACCCCAACGCTGCTCTGAAGCCCTCTGCGTCAGCCCATGCGTTGCTCAGGAAGGGCCTGCCTCACCCCAAACTGGGTTACGCTACCCGTATGCTGCCCTGGCTGGGCCTGCGTCAGCCCTGCTGGCCTCCTGCTGCCCCTGCGCTGCCCTCTTGCGTAGCTCCTGATGCCTCTACACTGCCCCTACTGGGCTCTTGACTGAGCTGTGTAGTTGCTGCCTCTGCGCTGCCTCGGTCTGCTGCTTCTCTGCCCTCATTCTACTCTTGGCCTGGGATCAAACCATCTCCCTCGCCAATACTGCTCCTCGTTGCAACTGAAACACTTCTAAAATTCTTAGCTAACCACGCCCTAGAATTTCAGCTTAGTTTTAGTGCTCTGCCACTGTGTGTGTTCTCTAACTGACCCCAAGCCCTCTTTTTATACTTTTCTCGTTGAAACATCAACGACTGTGATCTAATCTTGAATCGACGGCTAAGATTAGAAGACGCTTGATCCGTGTGACCTAAGTCATTTTCATCACATGTTTAATTTAATTAACTTTAATCTTTTAATTTTCCTAATCTAGATTTAGGGTCCTTAATTAAAAAGATTAATTAATTAAATATCTCTTAAACAAGATGGAATTTCTTAAATCACTTTCTGGGTCTTGGGGTCTCATATACTCTAGTCCCTCTACAAAGTTTGGGAGCTAGAGCTCATCTGATGCTACCCCAACACCTCAAAATCTCAACATTCCCTCTTAGCGAGGAATGTGCTCTAGCAACAATACTTCACTTCGAAGTTTTGCACTGATCTCTGGTGTGGGTCTCTGTGCTGATGCTTGGCCTGCTGCCCTTCATCACTACGTTGTTGTTGCTCTTCTGTACTGTTGCCCATAACGCTGTCACCGCCACTATACATCCATACTGTAGCTCCCTCTCAATCTGATGCATCGTGCTGCTAACTGCTGCACTACAACTCAATTGCTGAGAATAAGCAACTGAAGTACTCCTACCCAATCTTTGACAGACAAGTCAGTTGGGCTGCATCTCATCACTGAAGCTCCATAGGCTCCTGCTCTGTGCTGTCATTTGGAGGCTGCTGCGCTGGTACAACTTTGCACTGCGTAAGCAGACCTCCTCTGCGTTGAAATCCCCTACACTGCACTGTCCTCCTAAAGCCTCTACGCTGCTGCACTGCGTAAGCAAGCCTGTTCTGCGTTGCTGAAGTCACATCAACTCCTCTGCGCTGCTATTGCATCTGTACTGCGCTGCTCCCTCTTAGCATCCAACTCTGCCTCTGTGTTATGTATAATTTATTAATTATTATTTAAATATAGTTGTCTTAGGTTTATTAAGTGAAAGGGCATGATCAACGACCATGCCTCTTCACCAAGGGACACCGTAAGGTTGTATTTAAAGCCTTGGTGACTCCCAATTGTAATCATCTCATCTTTTATCAATAATAATATATACTTATTCAAGTTTACCAGAGTTTTTACACTCCATTGGTATCAGATCAGTTCACTCCTCGGATTTTGTTGATGTCATCTAGTTGGTTTTTTTCCACAAATCAACTCTAGAACCCCTGTCCACTGCCCTCAGTCACTTACACTCCCCGATGTCCCTTGCTGCCTCCATCTCTCACGTTATCCACTTCCCATACTATCCAGTCTCTACTGCAATTGTTCCTATTCCTGTGTTACTTTCCGTCACCTCACCATTCTTATTTCTGCCAATTACTGTCACTGTTGTCATTGTTTGCCTGCTCTTTACGACTTCACGGAAGTAGTGTGGGCGTTTAAATACAAGGTAACAGGTATCGAAGCCGAACATCAAGTTAAAGCAGGACCGGTCGTGGAGAGGGCCATTTCACGGAAGAAGTGGCGTGGTACACGGTGACAGGTAACCCGATTTAATAAGTTGCATATAATAAGCCGCATATAAGTCTGGACAGGTAACCTGATTTAATAAGCCGCATATAAGTCTGGACAGGTAACCCGATTTAATAAGCCGCATGTAAGTCTGGACCGAAAGTCGATATAATAAGCCGCATACCGATAATCAGAGCCCAAACTTCAAATTAAATCGGGACCGGTCGTGGAGAGGTGTGATTTCACGTGTTGTTTAGTATATACGGTGAACGAGTTTTGTTTAAAAGAAACAAGTGCGACGTCTAGAAACTGGACAGGTTTTTTTTAACAGTGAATGATTTTTTTTAGTTATAATATATATACTATATCAGTAATTATATATATATATATATATATAATAAAAAAATAATTATTATTTAAATTTAAATATATATAAAAAAAAAATCAAAATCTAGCAGATAAATATTCGCCACCGCATACACGTTCAATGTCGTCATCAATGTCAATGACCGAATTCCAAAAAAAATTGCTGGATCTTGGGAAACAGATCAATACTAATTCTGAAGATTTCGGCAAAAGATTAGTCAATCTTGAGGCTACAGTTGCAGGACACTCCAACGATATCAAAAAGCTTCAAGATACGACAAATCGAATAGAAAGACAAATTTGGCTAAATCATGGCGAGGCCACAGAAAATCGTAGCCAAGCAATGCAAAAGATGACAGAACTCTGCGAAAAGATAAGTTAGACACAACGACAATTATTCCCCAATATGGAACAAAATCAACAGAACAATTCAGTAGACTCAGGGAATTCAGAAGAGCATCATGAAAATACTG
Source organism: Pinus albicaulis (assembly GCA_034641835.2). Taxonomy (NCBI): domain Eukaryota; kingdom Viridiplantae; phylum Streptophyta; class Pinopsida; order Pinales; family Pinaceae; genus Pinus; species Pinus albicaulis. The sequence continues at coordinate 996,098,372 of CM076583.1, forward strand.
ATTCCCCACATCATCACGAAGATAGTAATGCAGATTCTCAAAATAAGCAGCTCTGGAACACATTTGCTAATCAATATCCCCTTCTCGTCCCACCGTTAGCATATCATCGAAAAACAAAAATTGAGCTACCCAAGTTTGACGGTAATGAAAAAAATAGCATTGCATGGCTTAATAAAGCCGAAGAATATTTTGAGATTTATGACATTAATAGCGATGACGAAAAAATTAAGCATGCTTCCATGAAAATGGAAGGAGAAGCATATAATTGGTATATGTGGTGGAAAAAGATTACCACGGCTAGTTTGGGATTAAAATTAGATATTTTTAATTTTAAAAGATTTTTTATTAAACATGTTCTTTTTTTTCAACATTCATCAAAATACGCCAAAAAGGAGATGTGGATGATTACACTCGAGAATGGGAGACCTTAGCGACACGAGTACCTGGATTGTCAGAATTTTGTTTAATCCAGTCTTTCATCTCAGGACTTAAAATCCATATACAAGAAGAGCTTGAACTTCACAACATTACATCAGTAGAACTAGCAAGGCAAAAAGCAAAAGCTGCTGAAAAGAAATTTGAAAGGTTATCTTGGTCAAAATCAGAAAGAGTATATTCGAGACGAAGATTTCCTCAATCTGAAAATATAGGGTACACAAAATATGTCCCACCCCATCTTCGTGAAGAAGAAAAATCTAACGTGGAAATACAAAGGATGAGAGAGGGCAAGTGCAAACGTTACGGTGCAAAGTGGGACCCTAAGCATAGGTGCGCTAAAGGAAACGAGACAAAGAATCTGTATAACTGTGAAGCAACTAATGGCTCTAACAATGATGAATCAGATGCAGCCACCCCAGAATTCCCTACAGAACTAGATGACGAAAGCATTACGCAAATGTCCTTATCAGCTATGACAGTTATATCACAACCTCACACACTAAAACTAAAAGGACATATTAAGAAGAACAATGTAATGGTTCTCCTTGACACCGGCAGTACCCACAATTTTTTAGATTTGACCATGGCCAAAAGACTCAACATCTTTACGTTTCCCATGCCCAATACGAAGGTAATGGTGGCCGATGGTAAGAAAATTGAGAAGGTAGGGAAATGCCATAAATTCAAATTGCAGATTCAAAATTTTAATTTAGAATCTCCATTCTACACCGTGCCATTACGAGGAGTAGATGTGGTTTTAGGAATTCAATGGCTACAAACCTTAGGTACTTATTCTGCCAACCATCAGAAGCAGTTTATAAGCTTTAAGTGGGAAGGGCAGAAGCACAAGTTGTTTGGATTCCAAGCACCAGAAAATCAAATCGTGTCATCATCCCAGATGATGAAGATGATTCGAAAAGGAGTGCCAGCCTATATAGTCCAATGTCATCAGTTAGGAATGTTATCTAAAAAGAGGATCAGCGAAGGGTCACCAGAAGTACAAGGAATAGTTCAGAAACACGAAAAAGTATTCCAAGACGTGCCAATGAAAATGCCTCCTAATAGGGAAGTCGAACATCCAATAGAAGTCGAGGCAGGATCCGACCCTATCAACATCAAATCTTATCGCTATCCACATCACCAAAAGATTGAACTCGAGAAGATGCTCCAAGATCTTTTAAAAATGCGGGGTCGTCTCAAAAAGCAAGAGCCCGCCTCTCGGGAAACCCAAGCATTCGTCAACAATGTCCATCATTATGTATGCTTTGAGGACAAAGCATCTTTAAGAGAGGGGCAATGTTATGTATAATTTATTAATTATTATTTAAATATAGTTGTCTTAGGTTTATTAAGTGACAGGGCATGATCAACGATCATGCCTCTTCACCAAAGGACACTGTAAGGCTGTATTTAAAGCCTTGGTGATTCCGAATTGTGATCATCTCATCTTTTATCAATAATAATATATACTTATTCAAGTTTACCAGAGTTTTTACACTCCACTCTGCTCCATTCATGATCTCTTGCACCCATTGCTACACTTGTCCCGCTACTGTCTTAAGGCTCCCGTAGCTCGTATGTGATCTAAGAGTTGGGCTACTCAAGGATCCTGCCCCCACTCTGTAGTTGCTTTACAGATCAAGATCGCCCCACTTTCGTGGTTCATGAGCGCTCATGGCTACGTCATCTCCGGAGCCATCGTCTGCTACAGCAGCCTTGGAGCTAGAAGCTTCCTTGTCCTTTTTCTTTTGAGAACAATTGCTGGCGAAATGTCCTAGTTTGCTGCACTGGAAACACTTGATCTTCGACAGATCATGCTTCTTTCTCCCTTGCTGCCTCTTTGATACCAAGGCTACATCTTCCTCTTTGTCCTTCTTCACTTTGCTCGAACCAGTGCTGTACTGTCTTTTGGTCATCCGACGGATTTCCTCTTGTTGATGGATAGCCCACATGTTGTCCCAGTTGGGAAGGTCCGCTCTGCCCAAGAGACTTTGGACAAAAGTTTCCCAGTCCTCTGTGACTGCATTGAGAGTAGTCCTCACCATGACATCGTCATCTACCTTGACCCCCATGCCAGTCAGCTGATCCCGGATCGATTGTAGTCTGGATAGAAAAGGGTCGATCTCCTCTCCCTTGGCCGTCATGAGTAACCTCAGATGGTTCTCTAGAAGCATCTTCCTTTGGACGAATCTTTCTTCACATAGTGTGGTTAGAGCTACCCACATCTCATGAGCCGTTGCCTTCTCATCTATGTGTGGAACCACATGATCTTTGACCCTGTCCATAATGAAGCGCTTGGCATGTGCTGCTGCTTCCTCGTGCTTCTCCAGGAGCTTCGCATCGGTCGGTGTAGCCAAGACTTTCTCTGCATGCTCCCTTAAGTTGTATGCCTCCATGACTACTAGGATTTTGGCCTTCCAAATTGCAAAGTTGCACAGACCGTCCAACCTATCATGATCACGTAGTCAATGTGGCGCCATCTGCTCACAAGTTTTGTCGGAACGAATCCTCCTCTCTATGCTAGAGACTCGGATCTAGGGTCCTTGGCAAGACAGGCACCCTCTGCTCCCTCTGATAACTGACTCCCTCTCTTGGAAGTCTGCCAAACAAAACGAATCAGCCCTCTTCGATCCTCTGATCGATCTACATATCTCTTTGGTTGGAAATCTTCTGAGAAGCTGTTCTACTCCTGCTCTTCGTCAACTTAGCTTAGGCTAGATTCTGCACCGACAGAATCTTCACCCCACTGACAACTGCTGAAGGTCTGCAGCTCAGCTTTCGGCACTCTGAACAATAATCAGATTCTGGATTGTGTCACGCGGTTTGGCCTCTGCCTTAGCAAACAATCTTAGCGCAGCTTTTGTGCTGCCTCTGTGCAGTCATGTGTGGGCCTGCGTGGACATTGCGTCACCCTTGCCTCTGCTCGGCTCTGCTTCCTTCTGCTACTGCACTGCCTTCTCTAGTTCTTTTTATCTACTGCTGTTGCTGCTGCTTTCTGCAACAAAGATTTCTTTAGCCATCTTGCTGGAGATCCAACTAGATCTGCAATCTCTCTTATACCATGTGAAAATTTCTGAATATGCTCAAACAGAAACCGTACTGTTAAATTTCTAATTTACTTCTCCTACTTACATTAAGTTATTAATGTGAAATCTTCAGCATTAACATCGAAGTAAATACATTAACAACCTACACATACAGATCTAAAGTGAATAACATGCTCAATGACAAAGTGACACACAAGGATTTTCTGGACAACTGTCCTGGGAAAAACTCAATGCGGGAAAACCGGTCTTCTCGCTGTTGGAGGGTTTTTATTATTAAGCAAAATCTAAGTACAAAAGATCTGGGCACCAAACTGGTTAACCCGACGGAGAAATAAAATACTGTAGGTATACCTCTGTTCTGGAGACAAAAACTGATTGATTCACACCCTCAAACGAGATTTACAGAACTCAGCCTTTTCTGGTTTGTAGAAACCCCAGTGCTATTCTAAAGTCCTTTGCGTCAGCCCTGATGGCCTGCGTCAGCCTCTGTGCTGCTCAGAAAGGGCTTGCGTCAGCCCAGACTTGGTTACGCTGCCCTTTTTGGGCTTGCGTCAAGCCTGCGTAGCTCCTGATGCCTCTGTGCTGCCCTTGCCGAGTGTTTATTTATGGTAGCATCAGATGTGCTCTAGCCTTGTAACTTTGTATATAGGCTAGGACACATGTATTCCATAAAAACCAGAAATAGTTTTGGAAAATTCCACTTAGAGATGGTTTATTAAATTAATTAATCGTTTTTTAATGTTTTCCTAAGTCTAAACTTAGGGAAATTGATTAATTAAACTAAGTGTGAATCTTCTAGATAAAGTCATGGATCACCTCCAAGTTAATCTTAGCCCTTGACTATGTTTTAATCTTGGTTGTTGAAGGGTCAACGGAAGAATATAAGGAGGGTGAGAGGCTTATGGAAAATATATTGAGACACTTGAGCCATTGAGCATTTTCGAATTTGTGTGAGGAGACACAGCTTTTGATCAGAATCGACTCACTAGGGCAGGGTTTGCTAAGTGATTATGATTCAGTGATCAGATCCAGAGAGGGGCAGAAGCAGAAGCTGGTCAGGAGGACCAGGAGTGCATTTCTGAGAGAGGCAGAAGTGACGCAAAGAGAGGTAGCGCAATTTTCTGAAGGGGTAACGCAGTTCCTGCAGAGAATCACGCAGAACCAGCGCAATGCCTTCCAGAGTCAGTCCGGAGATAGCTAGAGGCTAGGATTTCTGAGCTAGGAGGGCCAAAATCCAGTCTTAGATCAGCTAGATCAGTTGCAGAGAGAGGTGATGCAGTTCCTCAAGCTTGCTCACGCAGGCTTACGCACTTCCAACGTAGGCAATCACTCAGAGGCAGTGAGGGCTTCACCAACGATGTTTAGATCAGCCGGAGACTTGCAGAGTGAGGTATATCTCACAATTGTATTTGCTGTCTAGATTTCTCTGAAGGGTTTGCCGGATGTTGGCACCCTAGTTGTACTCAAGATTTTGCTGCTTAATAATACAAACCCTTAGATTTGTTGCACTGGTTTTCCCGAGTTGGGTTTTTCCGGGGACTTAGTCCAAAAATAACTGTGTCAAATGTGGTTGTTTTTCATTACATTTTGTTCAGTTTGTTTCAGCACTTAGATTTATTCCGCAACATTATTTTTGTATATTGCTTCAGTAATTACTTCGGTATTTCAATGTAATGAAATAATTATCAAAATAATAGAAGTAATTCAGATTTGTAGCAGTAGGAATCCATATCTAGGATTTTTCACACTAGGCTCTTGACTGAGCTGCGTAGTTGCTGCTTCATTCTGTTGCTTCTCTGCCCTCATTGTACTCTTGGCCTTGGATCAAACCATCACCCTTGCTAATACTGCCCCTCGCTGCAGCTGAAACACTTTTGAAATTCTTAGCAAACCATGCTCTAGAATTCCGGCTTAGTTTCAGTGCTCTGCCACTGTGTGTGTTCTCCAACTGACCCCAAGTCCTCTTCTTATAATTTTCTCGTTGAAACATCAATGACCGTGATCTAATCTTGAATTGACGGCTAAGATTAGAACATGCTTGATCCGTGTGACTTAAGTCATTTTCATCACATGTTTAATTTAATTAACTTTAATCTTTTAATTTTCCTAAGTTAGACTTAGGGTCCTTAATTAAAAAGATTAATTAATTAAATATCTCTTAAACATGATGGAATTTCTTAAATCGCTTTCTGGGTCTTGGAGATCTCATGTACTCTAGTCCCTCCACAAAGTTTGGGAGTTAGAGCACATCTGATGCTACCCCAACACCTCAAAATCTCAACATGGTATGCCTGACGTCCCAGTCAGGAGATCTTCTAGGAGAGTACTCCAAGATCTCGTTGTGTAGCCATTGCATGCAACCATTTATCCCTATCCTCTTCTGCATACCACCTAAGTCACATGGTTCGGGTTTGAGTTCAGAGTCAACAATGATTAAGTTCTGTTTGAGTTCAAATTTTTTGATGAGGTTCAGATGAGGTTCGCCATTAGGTTTGTCTATATACATTTTATATATATATACATATATTAACTTTAAAATGAAATATAGGATATAATAGTAAGAAATTGGCATCAATAAACATAAATAGTGCTATCATGGACAAGGAAACTTCAAGGATAGATTACTAGCTTGAGTTGTGACATGAGGTCATGAGTTTTGATCTATGGACTTGGTCATTGGCTATGAGGTTCGATGAGGTTTTCCGAACCTCAAAAATTCTTTAAGGTTCACCAAAATTCAAACCTCAAGGTTGAAGTTCGACGAACCTTGTGACATAGCATACCATATCCTTGTACACCACTAGGTATCATCACTTGCTGCTGTACCACCCTGTATCGATTGGTATCCTGTATGTGCCCTTGTACTCATCACTCCACTAGTGAATCCACTATGATGTGGATCACCCCTCCTAATCTGACCAGGTAAATCTAAGTGGCATAGTTGCATTGATCCTCAATGGCCCTTGTGCCTAGTACATCAATGGAAGAACATCATGTCCATACAATGCTCTTCTTGGCAGCATACCGATGCCATCCCATCTGAATAACTCCTGCCAGGGCATGCTGGCCACCCCGTCATCCCGTGCATGAATGATATGCCAGGATATCTCCCAAAGTCTGCACATTCCCGATGGAAATGTGAAAGAGCGCGGGCCCTTGGTTATTGAGTCAACCACCTGTTGAGATTTTGTGTATTTGGGGTAGCATCAGTTGTGCTCTAACTCCCAAATTTTGTGGAGGGACTAGAGTACACTTGATCTACAAGACCCATAATTTGATTTGGGAAATTTCATCTGGTTTAGGAGATATTAAATTAATTAATTATTTTAATGTATTCCCTAAGTTAAAACTTAGGGAACTTAAATAATTAAAGTGAATTTAATTAAACATGTGATGAAATTGTCTTAAGTCACATGGATCAAGCTTTCTTTTAATCTTAGCCATTGATTCAAGATTTGATCATGGACGTTGGTTTCCCAACAAGAAAAGTATAAAGGAAAGGCTTGGGGTCATTTGTAAAGACACATAGAGGTAGAGCACTGAAGCTAAGCTGAGATTCTAGGGCGGGTTTGCTAAGAATTCTCAGGAGTGTTTCAGTTGCAGAGAGGGGAATTTAGGCCAAGGGGATGATCTGATCCCAGGGTCTAGAATCAACAAGAGGCAGAGAACAGCTCAGAGAGGCAGCGCCGAGAAGCAGGAGGGCAGCAGCAAGAGGGCATAAATTTGTGCCACGCAGTCCCTCAAGGACAGCGTAATTGCTGTAGGAAACCCTCAAGGGTTATGCAGACACCCTAAGGGGCAGCGTAAGGCCTGCGTCACCCAGTCTAGGGTAACGCAGACCTTTCCGGAGTAGCACTGAGGTTCAGAGGGGCTTCAAAGACTAACGCAAAGGCTTCAGGGGCAACGCTGGGGTTTCTAGGCCCTAATTTTGGCTGAGTTTTGTAAATCCCATTTGAGGGTGTGGATCAGTCATTATTTTGGCCCTAGATCAGCCAATGAGCTGTAGATCTATTATTTCTTTGTTGGGTTTTCTAGATCTAGAACCTAGGCTTGTTGTATTCGGAAAATTCTTAATAATAAAACCCTCCAGTAGCCAGAAGACTGGATTTCCCGCATTGGGTTTTTCCGGGGACTATTTTTGTAGAAATAATTGTGTCACTTTGTCTATGTGTGCATGAACTTGTTCTAGATCTGGATTGGTGGAGATCTGTTATGTGTTTTGCTTTGATTTCAACTTGAATTTATTTAGTTAATAACTTGTCTAAGTAGGAGAAGCATAACCAGATTAACAGTAAATAATTTCTGCATAAAGTGTAAAGATTCAGAAATTTCCACATGGTATCAGAGCAATTGCAGATCTAGGAGGGTCACCAGCACAAACCTGAAGGTTCTAGCTGCAGGAAGCAGCTGGAAAAGCAGCAGAAATGCAGATTTGAAGGGACAATGGAGTTTTCAGAGGCAGATTCACGCAGAGGGAAGGGTGACGCTGCCTAATGCTGTCTCCTAGCAAGCCCACGCAATTACTGCGCAGAGGCAGCTCAGAAACAACGTTGGATTGGTCTAAAGCCTACCAGTGTGATGTAGATCTGAATCTGTTAGATCCAGAAAAGACTGAAAAAGAGCTGCAGAAATTCAGAAGGTGCTGGTGGGGTTAAATTTCTGAAGTTTTCAGATTTTTAGCCTTAGCACAAGTGATAAAGAGAAGGAGGAGATCAACTTCTCAGAGAGTTTCTAGCCAAGGAAACTTGCAGTTTGATCAGAGGATCAAAGAGAGCTGAATTATAGTTGATTTGGCAGATTTCCAAGGAGGGAAATCAATTGTCAGAGGGAGCAGAAGGTGCCTGTTTCACCAAGGGCCTTAGATCCATTTCTCTAGCAAAGAGAAAAGGAAGTTCTGACACATTCTGAGCAGATGGCTCCTCGCGGGACTACGTGATCGGGGACAGCCGGATGGCCTCTCAACTTTTCAGCTTGAAGGCAAGGATCCCCGAGAAAATTTGAAGCATACAACGAGAGACCCTCAGTGCAGAGGCAACCCCGGCCAAGACCGATTAGATCCTGATTCTTCTGGGGCGACAAGGAGGTCGCGGGCATGCCAAGCTTACCGATTATGGATGGAATCAAGGACCATATTGTACCACACTTAGCTAAGAAGTTATGATAACACAACGAGATGAGATCAAATCACTATCTGTGCTGAAGATGCTGTTGGAGACACATATGAGGTCATTCATGATGGTCAAGGGAGAAGACATGGAGCATTTCCTCTTCAAACTGCAGTCGATCATAGATTAGTTGACTACAACTGGTGCAAAGGTGGAAGACGATGTGATGGTGAGGACTGCCCTCAATGTAGTCACGAATGAGTGGGAAACCTTTGTCCAAAGTATCTTGTGCAGAGCGGACCTCCCAGATTGGGACAACTTGTGGTCAGTTCTGTGTCAAGAAGAACTCCACAGATTCACCAAGAAGCAGTATAGCTCTGGATCGAGCAAAGTGAAGAAGGAAGATGAGAAAGATGCAGCCTTGGCATCAAAGAAGCAGCCAAAGAAGAAGAAGGATCTCTCAAAGATCAAGTGCTTCCAGTGTGGTGAAATGGGACATTTTGCCAACAATTGTCCTCAGAAGAAAAAGGACAAGAAAGCATCTTCTTCCAAAGCAGCTGTGGCAGGTGATGGGTTGGAAGATGATGCAGCCATGAGTGCTCATGAACCACGGAGGTGAGGTGACATGGATATGTAGAGGAGCTACATAAAAGTAGGGCAGGATCCTTGAGAAGCTCATCTCTTGGATCACATGCGAGCTACGACAGCCTTAAGACAGTAGCGAGACAAGTGGAGCAGTGGGTGCCTAGATCACAGATGAAGCGAAGGCAGATCTGAAGACTGGGAGGAGCAACGCAGAGCAGAGCAGCAGCAGCGTAGAAGCAGTAGCAGCGCAGAGGCTGATGTGACTTCAACAGCGCAGAGCAGAGTTGCTTATGCAGTGCAGAGCTGCAGCAACGCAGAAGGCCTCAGAGGGACAACACAGTGCAGCAACAACGTGAGAGATTTCAGCACAAGGGGCTGATGTGACTTCAGTAGTGTAGAGGAAGTTTTCTTATGCAGTGCAGAGCTATAGCTGTGCATCATTCCTCAGATGCCAGCACAAATCTGTAGCCTATGGAACTTCAGTGATGAGAGTGCAGCCCATCTAACTTGTCTGTCAAAGATTGGGCAGGAGATTCAGTTGTTTCTCTCAACAACTGAAGTTGTAGTGCAACAGATCAACAGTGGCAGTGCTATGAGCCACACTGATGCAACATATTGAGAGGGAGCTGCAATACAGAGGTTGCAGTGGCAGTGGCAGAGTCATGGGCAACAGTAGTGCAGAGTTGAGTGACAACAGGCCAAGCTTCAGCAACACAGAACCAGTGCCCAAAATCATGTAATGCATAAGTGTGATGTATTGCTAGAGCACACCCTTGATGCTAAGAGGGAGTGTTGAGATTTTACGTATTTGGGGTAGCATCAGTTGTGCTCTAACTCCCATATTTTGTGGAGGGACTAGAGTACACTTGATCTACAAGACTCAACAATTGATTTGGGAAATTTCATCTGGTTTAGGAGATATTAAATTAATTAATTAATTTAATGTATTTCCTAAGTTAAAACTTAGGGAACTTAAATAATTAAAGTGAATTTAATTAAACATGTGATGAAATTGTCTTAAGTCACACAGATCAAGCTTTCTTTTAATCTTAGCCATTGATTCAAGATTTAATCATGGCCGTTGGTTTCCCAACAAGAAAAGTATAATGGAAAGGCTTGGGGTCATTTGTAAAGACACACAGAGGTAGAGGACTGAAGCTAAGCTGAGATTCTAGGGCGGGTTTGCTAAGAATTCTCAGGAGTGTTTCAGTTGCAGAGAGGGGAATTTAGGCCAAGGGGATGATCTGATCCTAGGGTCTAGAATCAGCAAGAGGCATAGATCAACTCAGAGAGGTAACGCAGAGAAGCAGGAGGGCAGCAGCAGGAGGGCAACAATTTGTGCTACGTAGGTGCTGCGCAGTCCCTCAAGGACAACGTAATTGTTGCAAGAAAACCTCAAGGGTTACGCAGAGACCCTGAGGGGCATTGTAAGGCCTGCGTCACCCAGTCTGGGGTAACGAAGACCTTTCCGAAGCAGCGCTGAGGTTCAGAGGGGCTTTAGAGACTGACGCAGAGGCTTCAGGGGCAACGCTGGGTTTTCTAGGCCCTAATTTTGGCCGAGTTCTGTAAATACCATTTGAGGGTGTGGATCAGTCATTATTTTGGCCCTAGATCAGCGAGTGAGCTGTAGATCTATTATTTTTCTATTGGGTCTTCCAGATCTGGAACCCAGGCTTGTTGTATTCAGAAAATTCTTAATAATAAAACCCTCCAGCAGCTAGAAGACCGGTTTTCCCGCATTGGGTTTTTCCGGGGACTATTTGTCCAGAAATCACTGTCACTTTGTCTATGTGCATGAACTTGTTCTAGATCTGGATTGGTGGAGATCTGTTATGTGTTTTGCTTCGATTTTAACTTGAATTTATTCAGTTAATAACTTCTCTAAGTAGGAGGAGCATAACCAGATTAAAAGTAAATAATTTCTGCATTAAGTGTAAAGATTCAGAAATTTCCACACCACCTTGTCAATGCCATAGGTGTCCTGCACTACTGCTAAATGCTGGAGAGGCCCACTTGGGTCCCAATGCCAACCTAGGCCTCCAATATCCTTGATGTTCGAAAGCTCCTGCTGAGTTGTACCTTGAACTATGACTATCTCCACAAATCTATCCCACTCCACCGGGTACCAATTCAAGATCTCTCGCCATCTAATCTAAAGAGAGGGATGGAATGCACAAACACCTGTATATGGAACAAGCCCTCCATGCTGATGCTGCGCCATGCTCAGCTCATTTCATTTTGTCTTGCTGACATAGTCATCCCATAAGATTTGTCTTGGCAACTCTGTGTGAAAATTTCAAAACTGAAATCCTATTGCAGCAACTAGTATTAATTCTTCTAAATGATAAATTAATTATTCAGTGTATTGCTACGACAATATCGAATTAAACACACTACAACCTTCACAAATAAACCGAAGAAAAATAATAGCGTTGGAAATTGAGAAAATGCTAGCCCACACACACATAAAAATGACACCGTTATTTTTAGACAAATGTCCCCAGAAAAACCCAACTTGGGAAAACCAACGCAACAACTGAGGGTTTTTATTATTAAGCAACAATGAATTTTGAGTACAATCTATGGATGCCCAACTGGCCATCCAAACAACAAGAAAATCTGTGCAAAATTATTTTAAGGGAATTACCTTTCTTCCATAAGCAACCCCAACACGACTTCCTTCAGGAAACTCGGCCTCCTGGACCCTCTACATCAGCCTCTGCACTGCTATGCGCAAACCCTATGAAGTCAAGCCTTTGAACTGCCTTTGATGAAGTTGTTCTGCCTGTCTCTGCTGAGGAAATCACCTCTCCGACACTCTGGACCCTCTGCTTGGCCTCTGGAACTGAGAACGGATTTCTCTCAAGCTAAATCGAACTGCTTCTCTGAAGCGACTGCGCAACCTTCTCTGCTGCCTCACTGGGAATAACTTGGCCCTCTTGCTGCTGCCTCTCCGGATCTGGAAAACTTCCTCCAGATCACTGTCTCTACCCCTCACTAGCTCTGTTGCATCACTGAAGCTCGAACTCTCTGGCAACTGACTGCTGCTACTCTGGTAAATTGAATTCTCCAATTGACTATGGTGCATTCTCCATCACCACATCGATCCCTTCTTATGTCATCTTGTTGGGACTCCAATGACCAAGATTGAATCTTAATCGATGGCGCATATCATTTCTGGATCGATCTGTGTGAGTTTCTAGAGAATTCTCAGCTTGACTTAATTAATTATGATTAATTAACCATATTTTCTAAGTTTAGACTTGGGAAATATTTAAAAATCAACTAATCTAATTAAGCCATCTCTAGGTGGAATTTCCAGAAACCATTTATTGGTTTTTGAGATCTCATGTATTCTAGCCTCTCCACCAAATTTCGTGGTTAGAACACATTCAATGCTACAAAAACTAACACTTTGAACAGGAATACCAGTAGTTGTGTTGCATTACCCCCTCACAACACCCCCGTTCTCAGCCATCCTTCACACTCCGCCGATGTCTGCCATCGTGACTCTGCCTCTCGCCACCGCCACGAACCATTACAAATCTCCGATTGCGATTCATGTCAAGCAACCCCCGCCGTACTACTTCCAACATCAGACTCGACCAAAGTCCTCTCATCCTGCCGTCACGCACCGTAACAACTAATTTGAAGCATCCAGAAACATCAATCTAATCGGTCACACAGATGCATCCGTCTCCCTAGTCTCTCACTACTACTATCCAGACCGTCAATGAAGAATATACACCGTCGACTCTCATTTCGTGTGCTTACTGAAAATGCACGCTATTCGGTAATCGCGCCCCCGCACCCACGCGCGCCATCGCGAGTCTGCAACTGTCACTTTGGTTCTGATTGCATCAACTGCCACTGATCCATCTTGCTATTGAATACTGTGGGCCCCTGTAGCCAATTAATGATCCATGAGGTGGACACCTCAAGGACCCTTCCCATCTCTATAGCTTTCTGGGGGTACAACACCAAATTACCCCACGTCACTCCTCGAGGTATATCGACGAACATTGCGAGATCTGATCTACTCATACTGTTGTTATTACTGCTTTGTTGATGCTTTCGCACTACTGCAATAATGAGTCTAATCTCCCCAAATCCTGAAGCGCTAGTTTCCATAGGGTTGCTCCCTCTGAAGCTACACTCCACCTGAGTCTCGATCTCCCTATGGGAAATCCCTCTGCTCCCTCCTGGAAACTCACATTGTCCTCCTGGACTAGAAAATAGACGACGTAGCTCTGCACTGGGAGTCTTCTGGCTGGAACTGCACTTGCATATTGAAAATGGGCAATTCACACTACTTGTGTCACTACATCTAGCTTTGCAACTGTCTCCCGAGTACTGAGTGCAACTAGATTTGCAATTGTCTAAAGACAGACCGCGTCTGCTGACACTGAACCTGCTACTATGATACTATGGGCTCTTGTAGCAAAGGTGATGGTCCCACTGCAACAATCTGGAACTGATCTGACTGATCTCCTTGTTGCAACTGCGCTGGACCCTGCCCATTTGGCACACCAGAGTCTCATACTTCTCCTCCACCTAGATCTGGTGCTCCACTATTTCCTTTCAAGCCTAGTACCTGGTTGAGACCCTTCCTTTCTTTGCAACTCGCACTTCTGGCATTTGCCTTCGGCAACCGGAAGTCGATATGCTGCCCAGATCTGCATTCTGGCTAACTCACATGACCTCCTTTGGTATTATCGTACGAACATACTTGCAAAGCTGCAAAATATGGAAACTCAAAACTGGAGAAATAAACCTCGAAAATCTCCCTCTTTCCCTCTGCTCGACTGCTGAATCTGCTACTTGCACTCCCTCCTGGAATGCGTTGTTCTGCTAGCTGTTACAGCCAATCTGCAACTGGGAAAATCGTCTTGGCTAGAAACCCTCTGAGAGAAATCTCCCTCTGTGTGCGTGCTTTTCTTTTCCACTCGACGTTGGTTTTATTGCTGTAAAACCCTCTGCGTCCAACCAGGAAATCTGCTCAGCGAAAATCTGAGCTGCAGTTGCTCCCTCTGACTGTTGGAATTACTAATCTGGGCAACTCGATTTTTCTGCAACTTTGCAAGTGAAAATCGAATTGCTTCCGCAACGATTTGGCCTGTCTGTCAATGAACTGCGCTGCCTCTGAACATTTCGGCCTCCTACTCCCTTTGAGCAGCGAAATTTTCCTCTTCGCTTCTAAGCTTCCTGAGTACAATCTATGGTTTTTATTATGAAGCAAAAATGAATTCTGAGTACAATCTATGGATGCCGAACTAGCAATTTGAACAATAAGAAAATATGGGCAAAATTATTTAAGGGAATTACCCTTCTTACGCAAACAACCCCAACATGACTTCCTTCAGGAAACTTGGCCTCCTGGACCCTTTGCGTCAGCCTCTGCGTTGCTCTACATAGACCCTATGACGTCAAGCCTCTGAACTGCCTCTGATGAAGTCTTTCTACCTATCTCTGCTGAGGAAATCGCCTCTCCAACGCTTTGGAGTCTGGACCCTCTACTTGACCTTTGGAACTGAGAACGGATTTCTCTCTAGCTAAATCGAACTGCTTCTCTGAAGCAACTGCACAATCCTCTCCGCTGCCTCACTGGGAATAACTCGACCCTCTGTAGCTGCCTCTCTGAATCTGGAAAACTTCCTTCGGATCACTGTCTCGGCCCCTCACTATCTCTGCTGCCTCACTGAAGCTTTCACTCTCTGACAACTGACTGTTGCTACTCTCGAAAATAAAATTTTCCACGTGACTGGTGCATTCTCCATCACCACATCGATCCCTTCTTATGTCTTCTTGTTGGTACTCCAACGACCAAGATTAAATCTTAATTGATGGCTTAGATCATTTCTAGATCGTTTCGTGTGAGTTTCTAGAGAATTCTCACCTTGACTTAATTAATTATGATTAATTAGCCATATTTCCTAAGTTTAGACTTAGGAAATATTTAAAAATCGGCTAATAATCTAATTAAGCCATCACTGGGTGGAATTTCCAGAAACCATTTCTGGGTTTTGGAGATCTCATGTATTCTAGTTTCTCCACCAAATTTTGTGGCTAGAACACATTCGATGCTACAAAAACTAACAGTTTACCTCTCTCTGTCCAATGAGTAGAGGTGGGCTAATAATGCTGTAAGCCCCATCGATGTGCTCCTGAATAGGGTTGTGTTGGAGCTCCAACATATGCTCCCCTTGCTGCCTCGCTAGGGACTTTAGCCATTCCTCAACACTAGACAAGTTGGTCGCTGACTTGGCACATACCACTCTAAGACCTTCTAGTTCACCAATTTGCTGTAAAACGACGCCTCCAAGTGCTTGGGTATTCTTCTTCAGTGCTTGAAGATCTTCCCTTAGGTACTCAAATATCTTTTGGTGGCTCTCATCTGAAAGCCCTGGACTCACGCTGGATGTCTCCGCACCTATTTGCACTCCATCGATGGCTGGATGAATGCTCACCCATTTCAACCATCTCTATCTCTTGAGCCTTCAAAGGGCTCTCCAAAGGTGGAAGTTCATGATTTTCATGGTGCACATTTTAGCGATGCTTCTCCTTGTGATCACGCAAATCAAAGTGCTCCTCATGTGCCTCCTTACTAACCATGGCCCCTTAAACCTTTTTTCCATTTTGCCGATCTAAGTTCCCTGCTATTTCTTCCTCTCCCTCAATTTTTGTCGCCTTGTATTATAGCTCTAATGGTGTGTCAAAGGCTGTCTTAGGGCTTATTTTAACCTTTGCTTCGTAGTCTTTAACTGCTTTTTCATCTTCTTCTTTGATCCACTCCATCATTCTTGCATAATTCCAGTGAAGCCCCATCGGTTTGTGTTGGTCTCTCAGAGGATAGAACTCACAAAAGAGAGGGATGCCATGAATGTCATGTGCCAATGATTGGTACACCTTCCACTTTACTGCCAATGACTCCACCGCTACTGTAATCATGTCTTGCCACTTTGATGCATCGTCCATAATTTTGGTCATAGTGGGTTTGCCATACAAATGAGGACGGCCCTGATTCCCCATTGTGGCATGAGTCAGTTGTCCCATTAAATCAATTATCATTTGTTGCATCCCGATCATCTCATTCATGGTGGCTGCCATATTGCTTGATTTTAAGTTTTCTTCAGCTCCCAAGATTCCTTTATCTTCTTATTCTGGTCCTGGAATTCTTATTCTCGGCATCACTTTGATTTAGACCCACAGTTGGCCAAAATCATGCTCTCATACCACTGTAATGTACCAAAGCTAGAAAAAAATGCTAATGCATTATTAAAATTTCATTGACTAATTACATCAAACACTTAGTGCACCAATATATCTTCTTTGAGGACTTTCAACATACACTTAGTGAACAAGACTTTCTTCAAACAGTTTTTAAACAAACATAGAATCACTTCCAGCAAGAAGATATAACAGGTAAAATCAAACTTTATTAATCAGACGGGAGATATATTACAATGCCAATATTAGGGGTGACTTCTTGATTTTAATTGCTGTCATATGCATTTTCAGCCATTCAGAACCGTTGTTTACCTAACCCTACCTAGCCTTTGGGCCTTTGCTGTTCTTAGGCTATTTTCTATAGCTGCTGTATGCCATTGTGTGTCCTAAATCTGCATATCTTACAAACCCTAACTTATAGCAGCCGTCTTCTAAATTATTTAGGTCTTAGAAAAGGGTACTTGAACTCTAGGCAACTCTTATCTCAGCCTTTCAAGGTTTGGTCAATACCCTTTCCTTCAATTGCTAGACTTTGCATCACCATTAAACCCTCTTTAGTTGAATATCTCATTGGTTATCTTTTGTATGGAAGCCTCCCTTGTAGGGATAATATGCACCACTAAACAACTGGAGAGAAGCCACTAAGATGGCAGTGGTGGCTGATCTCCTGTTACGAAAAGACCTAGGTTGCGTAGTGAGGTTTTGCACTGGGCCTACTAGATTTTGTGGTAATAGGCACCTCAATTAGAATAGTCTATTTCGTTAGTTAATAAAAGTTATGAATGAGTTTTTGTGTCTTCCTTATCTATTGGTGTCGTGCCACAGGGATGCTTAAGATGAGCATGTGGTAAGTTAGAGGTTGCATTGACTTGAGTTGATTCAAGCAATTGGAGCACCCACCTTTATCATGTGTCTCTCTTGTATTGGCAGATTGGATCATTCTTTTGAGGTTAATGAGAGGTTATGTGATTGCTGCTACAGTTTTTTGTTTGCTGGTTTTGTTTTTTTGGCAGGTGTATTTCTCAGATCTACCCTCTAGTACTTGGTGGATTGAACCAAAATTTAGATATGCTGTGTCTCTTTCCCGATCTATGTTTCTACAGTAGTTTTTTTTGAAAAGAGGGAATTTCTTTTGGTGTTTTATAAGTTTTTCAGTTGAGATTTAGGTCAGATCTTTAAAATCAGATCTGCAAATCATGAAGTTAAGTTTCAACAATATATTTTATGCCAAACAAATAAAATGTAAGGAAGAGGAAATTCTTGATGAAAGGAGATTGTTTTTGTTTCCATGTCTTTTCTTATTCTAGTTGAAATGATCTTCTGTTTGTGTCATGCAGGTTGCAAACCAACTTGCCACTATTGTATCAAAAATTGCACGCATTGACTATCCTAAAGAATGGTACTTGCTTTATTGAATGATGTGACTTAAACTTTCATTTTACTCATGGTCCATTGAGGGCTTCTAATAATGCAGCACGCAATTTTGTTACCTGAATTGTTCAACTTTCTCCGTCAATGTATAAATTATTGGTATAAAGGTCATGGTAATTCTGCACATGAGAAGTCAAGGATATCATACTGAAGGTTGATGTTTAGCAGAAGATGATGCTCCCAATGGTCATTTTTGTTGTATATGTGATTGTGTTTCAAATCTAAAATATGGATAAGCAAAAGAAATGTTTGACATTACTCATATGAGAAATGAAAGCAAGATTTAATATCCCCAAAGGAAATAACCGATAATAATGACCACTATCTGAGATATAAAGCTGAACGAGATCAACTGAATCATGACACATGTAACACCAAAATCGAGCCATTTTATTAATCAGAAAGTACATAGAGAGAGAGTACAATAAATCGAGTAAGTGCACCTATCCGCCTAAGCCGGAGTGGAGACCCTCTCAGAAAAAGTGTTGCAACAAGGACGAGCGTCTGGCACCCGCTCTGGGCGAGATGAGCTATGGCCCCAGTGAAGTCTGCAAACCCTCTCAAATGGAAAACGCTGTCTCTGCCAGTGACAGCGCAGAAACAGATAAAGCACCAAGCCCTCAACTCTCCAGACAGATGAAGCTGCTACAGGATCCTGGAAAACGCTGTTAAGCACTCCTCACTATGATCTGCTCCTCAGATCTGCGTCCCACCTGATGGATCTGAAGCCTCCTATCACAACTGCGTCCTCCCTTTCCTGATCTGCGTCCTCCAAAACCCAATCTGCTGCCAAACCCTCAGATCTATGCTAGATCTGGGACTATCTCCTCAGATCTACAGCCTCTAGGGCTAGATCTGGTGTTTCCCCTTCAGATCTGGACTAGATCTATCAATAACTCCTCAGATCTGTCACTCCTCAAGCTGGATCTACAGCAAAACCCTCAGATCTGCAATATACAAGGCTAGATCTGCAACATACAGGACTAGATCTACAAGATCTATCCTTCACAAAGCTAGATCTGACAAGAAACCTTCAGATCTGCAACCCTCACCTCCAAGAATGGACAGCGTCCTCACTCTGGGCTTGATCAGCGTCCTTCTGCCCCTCAAACAGCGTTTTCTCTGCCAGTCTGGATCTGCGTCCTCCTTGGACAGCGTCCTTCCTCTCCTGCAAGGAACAGCGTCCTCTCTCCAGATAAAACAGCGTCCTTCTCCTCAAAGATTCAGCGTCCTCCCTTCTCTTGCTCTGCGCAGCCACAAGAGGGCTTTCCTCCTCCTCAGATGTGCTTCAGAAATGCTGCTGCTTTGCTACTGAAAAACCTTACTAGGGCGGGCACTGAAGTCCCCCGAAGCTAAGGGTGAAACCAGAAAAACCTTACCAGGGCAGGCACTCGAAGTCCCCCGAGGCTAAGGGTGAGATCTCCGACCGGAGACACTCGTGCACTAAGCAGTGCTGCAGACCGACTAAACAACCGGCGTGCTGAAGCAGACAAAGTCTCGCTATCAATAAGAATATCAAAATCATGGATGATCAAATGAGGTGAGAGCCTCTCCTTTTATAGCACCAATCTCCCTCCAAACTCACTCACCCTGGATCTGCGCAGTTTACCTTGGGTTAACTTTATGTCTCCTCCATCACCCACGTGGACCCCCGAGGCCCCCTCTCTAAGTTACAACGTCAAGCTACTAGGAAAAAGAACACTTTATTATAAAGTGAGGTGGCTAAAGTGAGGTGACCCCTCTTATTTCTCACTTTATTTATTATTCCTATCTAAAGCAGCAAAATAACACAAAATTGCAATATTCCAATTAGCAGAGCTAATTGGGAATATTACAGTCTCCCCCGGCAAAACGTTGCTTGTCCTCAAGCAACTGAAGTGAGGGATGCTGCAAGATCTTCTCATCCTCCCAAGTGGCATCCTCATCTGGCAGATTCTTCCATCTCACCAGGAACTCTCTGATCTTTCTGCTACGCAGCTGCCTCTCCCTGGTGTCAATAATGGCCTCTGGCTGTAATACCAAGTGCCCCTCATCGTCTGTCGGAGGTAGCTCCCCGGTGACTGTCACATGCTGGCCCAGTGCCTTCTTCAGGCATGATACATGGAAAATGTTATGAATCCGGCTGCCTTGGGGCAACTCCAACTCATATGCAACCTGTCCGATCCTCCGAATCACCCTGTATGGTCCATAAAAACGAGGCTTAAGCTTCTCTGCCCCCTTTTGTTTGAGTGAAGACTGGCGGTATGGCTGTAACCGCAAGTAGACCAAATCCCCTACCTCAAAGTGTCTCTCCACTCGGCCCCTGTCTGCATATAACTTCTGCTGATTTTGGGCGGTGGCTATGTTGTCCTTGAGAGTCAGAAGGATGTCTTGGCTCTCTTGGATCCATAGTTTGGCTCGTGGAGCCCTGCTAACCCCAAACATCACATCCACAAAAGACAAGGAATGATATCCATACAACGCATAAAACGGTGTCATGCCGATAGACATATGATGGGTTGTGTTGTAGCAGTACTCGCCCAGATGTAGCCATTTCAGCCACGCTCGCTGCTGCCCACTGACGTAGTTACGCAAGTAGCCCTCCAGCCACTTGTTAACTATCTCTGTCTGCTCGTCCGTCTGGGGATGATAGCTGGTGCTCGGTGTCAACTCAGTCCCTACTAGTCGAAAGAGCTCCTGCCAAAATCCACCCATAAAGCGGCTGTCCCTGTCACTAACAATGGTCTTGGGTAGACCATGCAATCTGAAAACCTCCCGGAAAAACAACTCTGCCACCTGTGCTGCTGTGTAGTGTGCCGATATGGCAAAGAAGTGAGCATACTTCGTTAGCCGGTCAACTACTACGAAGATGCAGTCCTTGCCCTGCACTGTGGGCAAACCCGTGATGAAGTCCATCGAGACACTCTCCCACTTCCCCTCGGGAATGGGAAGCGGCTGTAACAACCCTGCGGGATGGTTCATCTCCCCTTTGTTCCGCTGGCAAACCTCGCACTCCCTGACATGTTGGAGTACGTCCTCCTTGAGGCCCTTCCATGCAAATCTCTCCCGGATGGCCCTGTACATCTTGGTGAACCCCTGATGGCCCGCCAATGGTGAATCATGAGAGGCATGGAGTATCTTCTCCTTGGGCTGAGATCCCTCAGTCAAGAAGATCCGATCCCTGTAATAGATGACCTCATCTGCCACCCTGTATCTGCTATCTGCTACCTGTCCATCCAACACCTCGCATGCAAATCTATCCTTGGAATACTCAACCAGTAGTCGAGCCTTCCAATCGGCGTCCAAGCTCATGAGGGATAATGTGGCTGGTCTACGGGAAAGGGCATCTGCTACCACATTGTTCTTCCCTTTGACATACTCTATGTCAAAATCGTAGGCCTGGATCTTGCTGATCCACTTCTGCTGCCTCTCCTGTAACTGCTTCTGCTCCAGAAAGTACTTCAGGCTGTTATGATCTGTCCTGACTCTGAATCTGCCGCCTACCAAGTACTGCCGGAATTTGGCCAATGCATGCATAATGGCCAACATCTCCTTATCATAGATAGGATAAAGTCTCTCATGTGGAAGGAGTTTCCGGCTCTCGAATGCAATCGGGTGACCCTCCTGCATCAAAACTGCTCCAATCCCTTCTCCTGATGCATCACACTCTAGGATAAAGGGCTGAGTGAAATCAGGCAATGCCAACACCGGACAACTACTCATCACCTCTTTGAGCTTATCAAAGGCTCGCTGTGCGGTGTCCGTCCAACTGAATGCCCCCTTCCTCGTCAGCTCCGTGAGGGGTGCAGCAAGTTGTGAGAAGCCCTTGACGAACTTCCTGTAATAAGTGCAGATACCAATGAACCCTCTAAGTTCTGTCACATTCCGCGGCTCTGGCCAGTCCCTGATAGCCCGGATCTTCTCGTCATGGACTCTCACTCCGTCCACTCCTATGATGTGTCCCAAATACAACATCTCTGTCAAACCAAACTCACACTGGGCGAGTTTGGCAAAGAACTGCTGCTCCTCCAGGATGCGCAAAACTGTCTCTATGTGCTGGAGGTGCTCCTCCCAAGTCCTGCTGTATATGAGAATATCATCAAAGAAGACCAGCACGAACTTCCTCAGATGCTCCCTGAACATATGGTTCATGCAAGACTGGAAAGTGGCAGGTGCATTGGTTAGTCCAAATGGCATGACCAAAAACTCAAAGTGCCCATAATGACACCTGAAAGCAGTTTTGGGAACGTCTTGTTCCCTCATGCGTATCTGATGGTACCCGGACCTCAAATCAATCTTCGAGAAGAAACGTGCTCCTCTCAACTCGTCCATCAACTCATCGATCCTGGGAATGGGGTAGCGGTTCTTCAACGTCTTCTTGTTCAGTGCCCTGTAATCAATGCACATGCGTAATGTGCCGTCCTTCTTCTTCACCAACACTACTGAAGAAGCGAAAGGACTGGTACTGGGCCGAATGTGCCCAAGGGCTAACAGCCCCTGAATGGCCCGCTCTATCTCATCCATGTAGGCCTTAGGATGCCTATAAGGGGTGGTGATCACTGCCTGTATCCCCTGCTCCAACTCTATCGTGTGCTCAAACCCCCGATCTGGTGGCTGTCCCGGTGGAATATCTCCAAACACTACGGCATATCTGTCAAGAAGAGTCTGTAGATCAGGGTGCACCGCCCTGCCTGTATCTACCATCTCTGAAGCCCGCAGCTCAACTGCCCACTCTATGTCTCCCCGGCGGAATGTCGCATCCATGCTGTGTGCCGATACTGTCTGGGGCGGATATGTGTTCCGACCTCGGATCTTCTCATGCCTCCCCGTCTTGGGATCATCCCACTCCATTTCCAAGGCCTTCCAATCTGTGGTGACCTTTCCCAGAGTGATAAGCCACTGCACTCCCAATATCACATTGGTGTCCGGAATGTCCACCACAAAGAAGTGATCAGTCAGCGTATAGGTGCCCATCGTCACTGATAACTCCGGTACATATCGAGCACAGGCCATGGTCTGATCTCCTGGAACCAAAACTGAAAACCCATCAAAGCTCTCTGTGGGTATGCCTCTCAGTGCTACCATCTGGGCATCGATGAAATTGTGGGTGGCCCCACTGTCAACTAGAACTGAAACACGCTGACCCCGTACTGTCCCACGTACTCGCAATGTCAGATACTTGGGGACTCCTCGTAATGCTGCTAGAGCTCCCCCAGTAGGTGCAAATGATGCCTCTCCCGCATCTGGTGGTGGAGGTGGTAAGGCACTCTGCGCTGCATAACACTCTCCTGCCTCCTCATCCTCCAACTCATCCTCTTCTCCGTTGCCCTCGGAGAAGACCTCTATGAAATGCGCCTTCCCTGCGGTGCATTTGTGTCCTGGTGCCCACGGCTCCTGGCAGGTGAAGCACAATCGCTTCCGTCTCAGCTCTCTCCTAGCCTCATCATCATACTGTCCTCGTCCGGGATTCGCCTTGGGAGGCGGAATCCTCGTGTCCTTACCCTTAGGCTGGAAAGCCTGTCTCTGGGGATAAGGTGGCCGAGTCCTAGGTAAGACATCTTGTAGGTCACGTGCCCTACTGATAGCATCCTGAAGTGTAGCCGGTTTGTTCGACCGGACTAGACCACGAAGTGGTTCTGACAGCCCCTCTACAAACATCGTGATCAACCGAGCTGCTGATATGTCAGGTACCATCACTGAAACCCTCAAAAAGTCGGAGATGTATGCTTCTGCACTACCTGTCTGTTTGAGCTTGGTCAGCTCGAGGAAAGGCTGATCCGGGTCCTTCTGATCAAAACGTTTCACCACCCTCCTAGTGAACTCAGCATATGTAGTCACTGTGGAATGCCCCAGTGTTGTCAATCCATGAAACCACCAGTTCTGGGCCTCACCCTCTAGATGTAATGCAGCCATCTTAATGGCCTCCTTCTCCGGCATCTGGTTAAGCTGAAAATAGAGGTCTAGTTTTTCCACCCAAGACCTGGTTGTGGTCTTTGGAGACCCATCAAACATCGGCAAATGAAATTTGCTGGCTGCACGGTTACTGTCACGGTGGGAACCCCGTCCCTTATTTCGATCATGAGGCTTACTGCCGCCTCGGTACTGCAAATATTGATTGAAAGGGAGAGCCTCCATGAATTCCGGCCCCAAACTACGCCAATCTGCAAACCAAACTGCATGAAGATCGGGACCCTCATCTCTTGATGCCGTTTGCTCCACTTCCTCTACCGGGAAGGTAGGCATGGTAGGTCGCGTGTCCATGGAATCGGTCTTCTGCGCTGTCACAACGGGTATAGCATCCGGTATGTAACTGGATGTTCCTGATCCTTCCCCTACCTGAAAGACCCTAGGGGGTTCTTTCTGTGTTACCCCTGCAACCTTCCTGGTGACCTCCTGCATGAATGCATCCATCTTTGCATCCATCTTCTCACTCAACTTCTCAGCCAATCTTGCCAACATAACTTCCATTGGATTCCTCCGTTCGTCTTCTGAATCAGAATCACCTCCCCCAAGGAGAGTGGGGTGACCCCTAGGTGCCATAGAGTGCTAGCACCACAGGCTGAGCCAGATCACAGCTTTGATACCACTGTAATATCCCCAAAGGGAAATAACCCGATTTCTTAATGCACTAATACGAAGAGCCGAACGAGATCAGAATCCTTGTACATATAACACCAAATGTCTGACATTATTAATCAGAAAGTACATAGAGAGGAGTACAATAAATCAGAGTAAGTGCACCTATCCTTGCCCTAGGCAGGTGGAGACCCTCTCAACAGAAAAGTGGCTGCAACAAGGACAGCGTCCTGGCTGCTCTGCAAGCTGAAGATGAACTGCGCTGGGGCTGAAGTCTGCAAACCCTCTCAAATCGAAAACGCTGTCTCTGCCAGTGACAACGCAGAAACAGATAAAGCACCAAGCCCTCAACTCTCCAGACAGATGAAGCTGCTACAGGATCCTGGAAAACGCTGTTAAGCACTCCTCACAATGATCTGCTCCTCAGATCTGCGTCCCACCTGATGGATCCGAAGCCTCCTATCACAACTGCGTCCTCCCTTTCCTGATCTGCGTCCTCCAAAACCCAATCTGCTGCCAATCCCTCAGATCTATGCTAGATCTGGAACTATCTCCTCAGATCTACAGCCTCTAGGGCTAGATCTGGTGTTTCCCCTTCAGATCTGGACTAGATCTGTCAATATCTCCTCAGATCTGTCACTCCTCAAGTTGGATCTACTGCAAAACCCTCAGATCTGCAATATACAAGGCTAGATCTGCAACATACAGGACTAGATCTGTAAGATCTATCCTTCACCAAGCTAGATCTGACAAGAAACCTTCAGATCTGCAATATACAAGGCTAGATCTGCAACATACAGGACTAGATCTGTAAGATCTATCCTTCACCAAGCTAGATCTGACAAGAAACCTTCAGATCTGCAACCCTCACCTCCAAGAATGGACAGCGTCCTCACTCTGGGCTTGATCAGCGTCCTTCTGCCCCCCAAACAGCGTTTTCTCTGCCAGTCTGGAACTGCGTCCTCTTGGACAGCGTCCTACCTCTCCTGCAAGGGACAGCGTCCTCTCTTCAGATAAAACAGCGTCCTTCTCTTCAAAGATTCAGCGTCCTCCCTTCTCTTGCTCTGCGCAGCCACAAGAGGGCTTTTCCTCCTCCTCGGATGTGCTTCAGAAATGCTGCTGCTTTGCTACTGAAAAACCTTACTAGGGCGGGCACTCGAAGTCCCCCGAAGCTAAGGGTGAAACCAGAAAAACCTTACCAGGGCAGGCACTCGAAGTCCCCCGAGGCTAAGGGTGAGATCTCCGACCGGAGACACTCGTGCACTAAGCAGTGCTGCAGACCGATTAAACAACCGGCGTGCTGAAGCAGACAAAGTCTAGCTATCAATAAGAATATCAAATCATGGATGATCAAATGAGGTGAGAGCCTCTCCTTTTATAACACCAATCTCCCTCCAAAACTCAACTCATCCTGGATCTGCGCAGTTTACCTTGGGTTAACCTTATGTCTCCTTCATCATATCCACGTGGACCCCCAAGGCCCCCTCTCTAAGTTACAACATCAAGCTACTAGGAAAAAGAACACTTTATTATAAAGTGAGTTGACTAAAGTGAGGTGACCCCTCTTATTTCTCACTTTATTTATTATTCCTATCTAAAGCAGCAAAATAACACAAAAATGCAATATTCCAATTAGCAAAGCTAATTGGGTAATTTATTATAACTTTCTACATGACATGTTCAAACTGAATATCCAAAACGTATTTAGTGCCTTTACACTTTGGAAAGAATCTTTGAAGCCCCATTTATTAGCTTAACTTGGAATATCTCCAGCCATCCATTTGTACACATTATGGTTAAGCAAAGTCATAGACAAGGAAGGAGTATTATTGCAATATTGAATTCCTAATGTTGTTAGTCTCTAGAAGCTGAACCTAATTGTTGATCTTGCTTCTAAACTTATCGAATCCCAAAATGTCAGAGATGGAGAGTATTACCCACCAAAATGAGTAACCCAAATAGGATGAAAATTTTCACCTACATTTGACAGCCAGCCAACAATCAGCTCTTGATATTCACTATTCAATGATGATATGTCATGTGCCTCCACCATCCTGCATCAATGCATACCTCTCACCATCCGGCATTTCCACTTGGATGAAGGTGGCCTTCTATTTAAAGGGTACATTGATCATTTTGCAATCAGGTGCTTATAATGTTTGTTTTGGGCATTTAGTATGTATAAAGGGCTGATTTGGAAGATTGACCGATTTTGATTGTAAATCTATTCTCTTACCTTACTAGGGGGTTAATATTTAACCCTAGTCTAGTGGGACCTCCCTTAAGGCCCATTAACGTTATAGGAGGGGCACTACTTGGAAAACTATGATTAAGATAGCGTGTTCATTCTCCCCTACACCATATTTGACACTTTCCATCCCACATTACAAGCCCCTTATACCACCACCATTCTTTGGGTCCAACTTGTCATTGGTTCACTGGATTTGGCACCCTATTGTCCATAGTCCTTGAGTAGGGCTGAGAAACATTGCCTTGGAGGTTGATGCAACTAGGAATATAGGAAAATCATAATACGCCCACAATGAAAGAAAAAGAAGAATATCAAAATGCGAAAGATGGTTGGGACATAAAAATAGCACGTGGTAAAAAGCCTATCATGATCTCTACCCTTCTCATTAGCCATCACTCGGTTCATGAGCACATGATGCTCCATTACATCAAAAGGAACGCTTGCATGTCCCAACCCCGATGAGCAATGAGCTGTCTCATCTTGAGGGGTAATATTAAATGCTACGTCATAAAGATAAAACTCTAACCCTTGAGGTATGTACCGTAATACAAAACGTTATCAAGAAAAAGTAAAAGACACACTAGAGGGGTGGAAAAAGCAGGCCGAGTAGGGTAACCCATGCCTCCATGATTGCTCCTTCCATTTACATCTATACACTCAGTATGTGGAGTCCCCATCAATTGGTTCCCTTGACCATGGCACTTTGCCATGAATCGTTTTTCGACCTATTGCTACTCATTTACACTAACACCTATTGATTGACAAGTTGACCTTGGGGTTGGAAAATAATGTAGCCATGGTCGGTATTTCAATCTTGGAAAAGAAATGGGAAATTTGAAATTTGAATTTTGCTTCCAAATTTATTTCAAGTCGGCCTCATGATGTTTTAGGTCGGCTGGGCACCTAAAAGGCACTCATTCGATCCCCACTTGAAGGCTATGTAAATGAGATCATTTCTCATTTGGACACATCAATTTTGTCTCATGCATCTTTGATCCAGTGAAATTACAGGAGGAGGCTGAAATTCTAGGGTGGGCCGAAA
Source organism: Pinus albicaulis (assembly GCA_034641835.2). Taxonomy (NCBI): domain Eukaryota; kingdom Viridiplantae; phylum Streptophyta; class Pinopsida; order Pinales; family Pinaceae; genus Pinus; species Pinus albicaulis. Next base: position 996,126,053 of record CM076583.1, read on the forward strand.
TTTCAGGAACTTGGATTTTGACTTGGCACTTGATCATGATTTTGGTTAGTGGTTTGGCTATTATTCTGCTATTGTTATTTATGATGTATTAATGAATATATGGATATAAATTGGTCAACGTTGGAGGACATTTTCACTCATCCATCACATCACATCCTCTCTCCTCATTTGATTGGTTCGAGCATCTATTGGAGTCTCTTCTTCACTCACACGTGGGAAAAAGCAGCAACTAGGGTTTCAGATTGTCTAGGGTTTCTAACATAGAAATTGACTAGCGTTGACTTTGGTCAACGCTTGGTCAAATTGACTCGAAACTCTATCAAAACTTCGATTTCTTCAATCCACATTTTTTGGCACAAATGCCGAGGCTGAACGTTGACTTTGACTTGGGTGTGTTGATTTTGCTACTGCTGCTGTTTGCGTTGACCATTGACTGTGAGAATGTTGACTTTTGGGGTTGACTAATCTGGCTATCCTAGAGGGTTGTGTGACACTTCTGGTTGGCTGACCATATTGAGACTTTGCTGGTTGAAGCATCCTGTTGACCGCCGTATCGCACCAACACACTTATATATTTTGGCTTGTCTTCTGTCGATTTACTGGTATGTTCTATCAGCGTTTTACATTTTTGTTTATGTGATTGCTGACTGATATTGGGATAAAAAGTAAAGTTGCATCAAGCATAGAACATCTACAAAAATTTACATGGTATCTGAGCTGAGGTGAAGACAAAGCCCTAGTTTGTAGCAATCACCGAAGAAGAGCATGGGTTCCTCAAACTACAATGGCTTTAAAGCTGATGATAAATTGACTGGGAAGGAAGACTTCCATGCCTGGAAGATGACATTGGATCTTATGTTGGAAGACCAAGATGTCATGGACTATGTGCAGGGTAAAATCCAAGAGCTTCCATCCACTACATCTGTTGCCATCAAGACTAAGTACAAGAAGGGGGAAATCAAAGCATAGCCGATGATCAGGGAATCAATTCATAAGAGTCTGGTTGCCTACATCTCTGAGCTAGGCACATCCAAGGAGATGTATGATAAGTTGGTCAACATGTTCAAGGCCAACAATGCGAATCAAGTCCTATTCTTCAAGAACCAATTGAAGAATCTGAAGAAAGGCAGGGATGAGTCTGTTCAATCATATTTTCTGAAGCTGACCGAAATCAGGAATAATCTTCTGGCTATTGGGGAGACAATAGCTGATTGAGAGATGGTTCTCACCGCACTTGGAGGTCTCTCATCCGAATGGCATGTATTCAACACTACCATTCTCAATAACAATGTCATACCTGATTTTGACGAAGTATTATCTAGATGCGTACAAAAAGAGACAAGGATGAAGGAATATGAAAATGAAGGAAATGCTGCCTTCACTACTCATACTAAGAAGAACTTTGGTGGTCCAAGGAACAAAGGAAGAGTAGGGGCCCAAGGAAAGAAAGGAAAGTGTTACACTTGCCACAAGCCAGGTGTTACCTCTGCCCATAGGCCGACTTGGAGGGCTTATATTCGAGGGTTAGTGAGGTTGACATGAGGGCTGTGTTGAGCCATTCCTTCACAGTTAAATGACAAGGTCTTGGAGCATATCCTTTTGACTAGACACTTCATAAACATGACTCTTGAATACATTTCTAATCAGAAGACAAATCCTAATAGACATCAAGAAGAAGTCTATTGACCTATAATAAAACCTTGCTCATGAAACCCATGAAGCAAGCATTACAAAAATACATTTTATTATCTTTGTCTTCTTCTTTACATAAATACATAATTACATAGTCAATATGAAGATCGATCCTAGTTAACTTTCAACAGGTTGTTATGTCAAAGTCAATTTTTTGAGGTAATTAACTCAAAATTATTATTTTTGAGTTAATTAAAAAGCAATTAAATGAAAAACTCGAAATTCCTCAAAAAAATAAATAATTTCGACGGACGAGATTAAAAAATAATTAAATCTTTTTCGATGACCGAGATTACTTTGACGTGGATCAAGCGAACTAGTCGTTGGAGAATTTATCTACAAATTAGAGGTCGGTGTCGGTCTATTTTTTCATCCGATCTTTTGGTCGTGTACTAAGCTCTCAAGATCTCTTGTATATTTTCTGGAATTAATGCAAAGTCTTTGGGGTTTCAACTTGCACTGGTGTTCCTCTTCATGAATTTATGGTAACATTGTTTTAATTTCTGCAGATATTATTTGAAAATCGCAAATCAATAGCTCTCTTAGAATAATCTTGTTCAGTTTGTTGGATCTGGGGTAACATTTCTAATTTTGCTTGAAGTAGCGAGTATTCCTCTTTCTTTAGGATTTCATTGTTATTCTATTTCTCTACTTGGTTGGACGATTGATCTAGTGTTTACAGAAGATCTCTAAGGTTTCATTGAGCATTTGGGGATAGTCTTTGGTTGGACCAATCGACTCTCAACATATATTTTCTGAAGAGGCTACTTCATAATAACTCCAAGATTTATCTAAATTTATATTTTTATGCAGGAAGTTTTGGGCTAGTACCTCTCTAAAAACTAAAATCCTTCAAATATTTTGTGGAAAAATTGATAGATCTGGTTAATAAGAGCCTTAGATCTTCAGATCTGGGAGCAGAGTTGGACTCATACCCCTAGATATGACAGATCCACAACTCTTGTGAATAGATTTGTATATATATTGTATAGATCTATAATTTTTATTGTTTAGATTTTGATTTCTAACTCGGGATCGGGGTTTCATTTTCAGATTTTTGTATATGTGTTGGGTTTCTGGGTTTTTGTTTCTTGTTTGTGTAGGTGTGGATTTGAGTGTTTTTCAAAGGAAATTCCAAGATCTGAGCAAGATCTAGGCCCTGGAGGATAAGATCTTGTTTCAGAATACCAAAATTTTGTAGGAAATTTCTCTCAAGATCTTTCAATTAAATTTTGGATCTGAGGTTATTTTCCATGGAAAATTCTGGGTTTGTTCTAGATGAAATTCTGAAGTGATTTAAAGTAAATTTTTCAAAGTAAGAATTTTGATTTCTGGTCAAGAGATTTATCGATTTTTTTTGGGATCCTCTCTATTTCTTCTTTGTTGCTTGAACGCTGTTCCTTTTCCCTTGCTTGCTGCCCTATGTGCTCTCACTTCTCATGTAGTCTTTGCGGCCCTAGCTCCCTTTATTCCTCCTTCTGCTGCCATTGCCGTCGCTCCCTCTACTACATGCCGACTGCCTCATCTCCTTTGCCCTCGACTTCAACTTGCTGCCATTCCCACATCCATCTGCTGCGTTAACGGTTAACCTTTTATCCCTGTCGGCTACTCCTCCCTTACCCGCGTCCTCCATCCCTTCGTGCCTTCGTTGTGCTCCAAGCTCTTCTAAATCTTCGACTCCCCATCTCCCTTCGCTCATCTCGTCTCCCATCGCATCCCTTCCTCACTCCTTCCTGCTCGCGCCCTTGATTCTCCTTCCTGCGTTTCTCCTGCCGCCTCCTCATGAGCCCGAGCTTGCCTTGTGTTGCTTTTCTTCATCCTGCTCTCTTCCCGTTGACCTAAACACGAAGCAAACAATAAAACATTTCGATTTAATTTTTTGGCCTTTGGCCCATTAAAATTTAGATTGTCATTTTTATTTGCATTCTTTCATTTAACTTTCAAATTGTGGCCTTTGGGCCCATCTAAAATATAAATTTTCCTTGTATTTCATTAACAACTTACATATAAAAGTCAAAACCAAAAAATCAAATTAATTTTTTGTAAAGTTTGAATTCATTCTAAGTTTGGCCTTTAATTAAATATAAAAAGAATAAAAAATTTTACTTGTAACTTTTGTAAAAAATTAAAAAACACAAATTTTTTTACTATTAAAAATTTAAAAAATTCCAAAAAATTTAAACGTTAATAAATTTTTTAAATTTCTTTTTTATTCTTTTGTATATAAAAATGTAAAGGCCATTTATTTTTTGAACTTAGATCTTTCGATCTTAGGGTTTTGGGGCCATTATTAAAGGGTCAAAGTCTTGAGCCTCAAGGAAAATATTTAATTGTGGAAGAATTCTTATAGTTGACATGATTTAATTTTTTAATACCCTAAGCTTGACTATACGAGAAAAATAAGAATTTTTATTGGATTTGCATTATTTTAGAAGATCATTTAATCCATAAATTACTTGACGAAGTGTTTATTTAGCATCAAAATTTCATGGTGTTTATTGATGATTAATTATTGAGATTTAAGTGCTAAATACTTTCATATGCTTCAACTGAGTTTGATGATCATTGGCATGGGATTTTTAAATGTTTGCTATCGATTAAAATCACCTATTGTTTAATTAACTCTTGTTTCAACAAATTGAATCCCCGAATCCTATAGCCAGACCTGCTGCGACATAGCTTTGACAACTGTTGGAATCCATTCGTGCCTCTTCTCCAGTCCCTGCATGCAATCAATATATGCTCCATATATCATGAACTAATCTAATGCATGCTAAACTGCCCTGTGCCTGCGACTGCGTAGTACTGATGATCGTTGGAAACTGCATGTGCCAAATAGCTACCCCCCTGAATGCAACCAATAGATGGGTGTCTGATACTCGCAATCAACTCAATGTATGTGGATCCATCCTGCTCCAACCAACCATCACCACTAAGTCTGCCATCCGCCCTCTCGATAATGTGACAATACAATGTCTAGAGCTCGTACACCTAATGGAAAACTGCCTCAATCATACATGGTATCCTCTGCTCATGCAAGATCCCGGCATGCCCTGTCGTAAGAGTGCAGATGTCTCCCCTTTGACCAACTCCCTAGGTGTAGGCTTAGTGATGAACAGTATGCCACTCCTGCAGAAGACCACCTCATCTCCCAGCCTATGGCTATCAATTCGCACACCGACCCTGCTCCTCCACTGGAGAATATCTATCGTGCCCATGAGGCACTGAATCTCATAACGTCGTCTTAGGCAAATCCCCCAAGTCCTGTTATCCACACTGTGGGTTTGGATTGAACACAATAAGGATCCCCTGAACTGCACTTGGTGCCAACAAGTGGAAGATGTGTGAGTTCCGATGGGTATGATCAAGAACCCGTGTGGACACTCCTGACCTGTCCTGTGACCGATCCGCTCTCCCAATCCGGGTATGTCCATCCTAATGGCATGCCTGACATCCTTGTCAAGGAATCTCTCTGCTAGTAGCACTCCCTCAGTCTGCAGTGCAAACTTGCACAATGCTGCATATAGCCATGTATTCTCGTGTCTTCTGGAATACAATTGCACCCAGTCACACATATCTATGCACTGCCGGACCTTGCTACATGTTGTTGCATCATCCCGGATCAACTGGTATCCCTCCCGTATTGATGTGTTCGTCACTCTACGAGGGAATGCACTAAGATGTGAATCGCTCCTCCTACACCACGGTGCAACCGTGCTCACCATTGCGCACCACTGCACACATCTGTGCTCCTCCGCATAGTGCTGCGCACCGCTGCATACCCTTATACACCCCTAGATATCAAGTTCTAACACTGAGTCCATATGCATCATCCCTCATCTTGTCAGGGTTGCCATCTCTACTATCACTTTGCTGGTAAGCTGTCCACGAGGTGAGCTATATCTCCTCATTTGCCCAGATAGACCTAAGCGACCTAACTCCTCACATGCTAATGTGAATGACACCACTGAGCCTATCCTCAGTAGCTCCTGTGTCCAATATACCAGTGAGAGGGCACTGTCCACATACAATACCTTGTCTGGTGGCCTGTCGATGCCATCTCCTCCTACTAACTCTTGCCAGAGTAGGCTAATCATCCTACAATCCCATGTATGCCCAACATGCCATGACAACTCATGAAATCTGCCTACAATCACTAGAGCTGTCAGGAAGTGTGCAGGGGATATGAAATGGTGTGTGCGCCCAACCACCGAGTCCATCACGCAGCTACTACCATCCAATGTTTTGAAAATCGCGATCGGGATTAAATCGGCGAGGGGAAAAAATCAGAAAAAATCGTAAAAATCGGGAAAAAATCGGCACATACAAAAATATTGATTTTTTTTCAATTTTTTTAATATCTAAAGCATCTACAGCATAAAATAAATGCATTGACACATAAATATGAAAAAAAAACTAATATATAAGATGTGTAATATCATGTCTAATGCTACATCACACATAAAACTGAATCCTGTCCTGAATACTAAGTCCCGAGTCTCAAGAGTCAACTCAGCCTCAAAATATCAACAAAAAATATAATAATGTATCTCATATCATGAGTCATAATGTCATATACAAAGGAATGTCAATGCACCATATAACCTATGGTCCTATACTATTGATTTCCTCTGCCCCTCTTGCGAGAAAATACAACAGCTTTGCCTTTCTCTCTAGATGAAGAAGCTGGCAGGACTGGTAATGGGCTCTGTCGTGCTCTAGAAGTAAAAAATGAAGCACCAGAACGGGAACCTGAACCACTAGGAGCTAAAGGAGGCAGACCACGTCCTCTACCGGTAGTAGTGGTAGGTGGTGTCACCTCCTCCTCCTGCTCCTCCTGCTGCTGCTGCTCCTCCTCGTCCTCCCCCTCCACTACCTCCTGCTCTATCCAATCAAGGGCTGACTCCATGACAGGCCTCTCAGCCTCAACCCTCCATTCAGAAGTGGTGTCAATCGCATCTAAAGAGATGGCCTCCATATCAGGGGTCCTCTCAATTTGTCTCACCCACAATCTAAGATTGTAGTAGACGTAAACCATGTCATTGAGCCGCTGACCCTCCAACCTGTACAAGGGTCATAAATTAATAAATTAAATATTTGAAAAAAAATATTTAATGAATTCAAAAAATCAGTTCGAAATTTGAATATGTTAAGTTTTTACCTGTTGCGCCTTTTGGTGTGTATTTTTTCAAATACACTCCAGTTGCGCTCGCATCCTGAAGCGCTACATGTTTGGCTGAGTATTCTAATGGCAAGTTTTTGGAGTTTTGGTAATCTGCCACCGTAGCTCCTCCACCATGCATCTACAAGTTACAAGTTACAACAAATAAGATAAATTTATAAAGTTACAAACATAAGAAAAATTTTAAAATAATGAAAATCTTACCTTGCATTTTAATAGTCCTATCCTGGACAGCCATGTCGAAGCTCAAGGTGCCACCTGCCATTCTGTATACCTCCATCTCTTTGGATATCTCTGCACGTTCTGATGGATTTGGCACCATCTTCTGAACACAAGTGAAAAAGCCATCCATGACCTCAGCATCAAATTGGAAGCCACATGAATAAGAAAATGCGGAGTTCAGGAAGACCCCTGCAGCATGAATGGGATGATGGAGTGTGTTGTTCCATCGATCATCAATCACTTCCCATAAAAGTTGTCTTTGAAACCCCTCATCACCCTTATCATCATAATAGTTGCGAACAGCTTCTTTGGCCCTATCCATGGCCTCATACAAGTAGCCCATTGCGGGCTTGTCTCCATCCACCAATCTAAGAACCTTTACCAAAGGTTCACTAATGCTGCACACCTCTTCCACTCCAGCCCAGAAACTTTCCTGATCTGACACCAACCCGCAGATGGCCTGTCCCTCTGATTTGCGGCTGATAGTCAAAACACGCCACTCATCTGAAAGAAACATTCTCTTCAAATCCCACTTAGAATTCAAGAGGGATTGAAGAGAGATGAAAGTAGTGGCAAATCGTGTAATAGCAGGCCGCACCAACTCCTTGTTGGTGAATGTCCTCATCAAATGAAGCACAGATGCATGATTATATATAAATTTTGTGATGCTCTTTGATGATTCTACAATATCTTTGACAAAATCAATCTTTCCGATGTCCTCCAACATCAAATCAAGACAATGTGCAGCGCAAGGTGTCCAAAATATGCTCGGATACCTCTCCATAAGCATCTTGCCAACAGAAACATAGTTTGCAGCGTTGTCCGTTATGATTTGGACAACATTTTGGGGCCCAACCTCCAAAATGAACACATCTAATAAATCACATAATAATCTTGCATCTTTGACATGTGCAGATGCATCAACAGATTTCATAAACATTGTCCCCTTGGGACATTTGACCAAGAAGTTAATAAGGGTCCTACCCCTTTGATCAGTCCAACCATCTGACATCACAGTGCATCCTATGATTTCCCATGATGCCCTTAACTCCTCTAATCTCTTGGTGCAGTCAGCTTTCTCATTTTGCAGAATGCGCCCTCTAAAGTCATCATATGAGGGGGCTTTGTATCCTGGGCCAACAACAGCGATAGCATCAATCGTAGCCTGATAAAATGGATTGTGCCTGGCAACAGTGAAAGGAATATCACTCCAAAGAAACAATTTGCCCAACAATCTATCAGCTTCTTCCTTCTCCTTTTTTTTAATAAGGGAGGAGATAGATGGCTGTGCCCCGGGAGTGGTTCTAGGAGCAAAAAATGAGGAGGCAGCTACGGGGCTGCCTGTAGAAGATGCTGATGCTGAACCGCCACTACCACTCTCACGGTCAGCTCTAAACCCTGATATTTGACTCTTCAGGGTTACCTTGTTGAGTTTAGTGGTTTCTATTCCTTCCAATGAGTTCATGGCTCTTTTGATTATTTCTGGAGTGGTATTTGTGCAAGGGCCTACTTCATGCCCAGGAATTTGTGCCAGGTGGTATTTCAACCTGTATACCCCCCCTGTCATGTGTTGACCACATAATTTGCAAGTCAAGTTTGCTCGGTCAAACCCCTGATCAGGTTCACCAAATTCCCATAAAGGATCTAATTTCCTTGGCATGTTGGAAACTTTGAACTTTGAAGTTTGAAAGTTGAAATTTGAACCTAGGGCACAAGAAAAATTCCCAGTTAAAAAATAAAATAAAAAAATTACAATTTTACATACAATATTTTGATTTTTTTCACAAAAAAATACTCTCAACTCAATGCAAAAATAATAGGAAAAAATACATGTTGAAACACAAGCAAAAATAATGGGAAGAAACTAAGAGCACAAGAAAAAATATAAAAAACAAAATTTAACAAAGATTTTTTTTCATTTTTGACCAAAATAAACCCTCTCCTCTCAATAAAACAAAAACAAAAACAAAAAAACACAACCAAATGCAATCACAAATGATGAAAAATACATGGGTGATAGAAACCCATGGAAGAACAAGAAAAAAACAAAAAAAAATGGGTCAAATTTGATGCCCATACCTGGAAAAACGTTTTGCTGGAGACACTTGGTTCAAATTCGATTTTTGTTTGCTTGGTTTGCAAGAAATTCTTCACTTTTGTCCAATCTTGGGCTTGTAGATGATTAATCTCCCTCCTTGGCTCTCCTCCTTCACTCCTTAGCTCTCAAAGCAAACCTGTCAATGTAAAAATGACAAAAAAAAACTTCAAAATCGCACTTTAAAATCGCTGTTTTCGGGCCCCACGATTTTTACTGCTCGAACCGCGATTTTTTCATAAAAATCGCGATTTTTTGGCGATTACCGATTTTTTGAAAAAATCGGGAAAAAATCGCCGATTTAATCGTTGCAATGAAAAAATCGCGATTTTCAAAACACTGCTACCATCACCTACTGTGAAAATTCTTGAATATAGTTATGCAAAAATCCTATTGTAGTATCATGGTTTACTTCTCCTACTTGTGATTAAGTTATACAAGTTATTTTCAGAAAAAATATTCAGAAAATACCGAAGTAAACGCAACTAACAACCTACACACATGCAGATCATTTACTGAATATTATGCTCATTCAACAAAGTGACACAGATTTTTGGACATAAGTCCCCGACAAAACCCAATCTGGGAAAACGGGTGTAGCAGATATGAGGGTTTATTATTATTAAGTAGAATCTAAGTACAACAAATCTGGTTAACTCGATAGAGAAAAAGTAGATCTGCAGCTAACCTGCTGTTTTGAGACCAAGATTCTAACTGATCCACACCCTCAAACGAGATTTGTAAGACTCAGCCCGATTCTAGCCCTAGAAACCCAGTGCTGCCCCTGATGCCCCAGCATCAGCCCTGCTAGGCTCTGCATGCCTCTACGCTGCTCAGAAGGGGATTGCGTAAGTGATCCAAGAGTAGGGCTAATTCAAGGATCCAAGGGGATCACATCCATCTGTTATCGCTCTGATACCATGTGAAAATTCCTGAATACAGTTATGCAAAAATCCTTCTGTAGTATCATGGTTTACTTCTCCTACTTGTGATTAAGTTATACAAGTTATTTTTAGAAAAAATATTCGTAAAGTACCGAAGTAAACACAACTAACAGCCTACACACATGCAGATCATTTATTGAATATTACGCTAATTCAACAAAGTGACACAAAGATTTTTGGACATAAGTCCCCAGAAAAAACTAATGCGGGAAAACCGGTGTAACAAATATGAGGGTTTATTATTATTAAGTAGAATGAGTACAAAAAATCTCGACACCAAATTTGGTTAACCCGACAGAGAAAATTAAATCTGCAACTAACCTGCTGTTATGAGACCAAGATTCTGACTGATCCACACCCTCAAATGCGATTTACAAGACTCAGCCCGATTCTGGCCCTAGAAACCCCAGCACTACCCCTGAAGCCCCAACGTCAGCTTTGCTTGGCTCTGTGCTGCTCAGAAGGGGACTGCGTAACCCCAGAGTGGGTGACGCAGTTGTTACGCTGCCTCTGGCGGCCTCTGTGTAACTATAGAAGCCCTCTGAAGTTGTAGCGCTGCCCCTCTTGGGCTTGCGTAGCAGCTGAAGCTGTGCTGCGCAATTGTTGCGTAACTGCTGCTGCTGCTGCCCTTGCTCCTCTGCGCTGACCCTGAAAGCTGCTCATCTGCCTCTTGCTGACTCTTGGTTCCGCGATCAGATCATCCCCTCAGCCGTTACTACCCCTTGCTGCAGAAAACTCCTCCGGAAATTCATAGCAAACCCTGCCCTAGAATTCCAGCTTAGTTTCTCAGCTCTGCCTCCGTGTGTGTGTGTCTCCAACTGACCCTCAAGCTTTTCTCTTATACTTTTTCGTTGAACACATCAACGACCGTGATTAAATCACTTATCAACAACTGAGATTAAAAGACTACTTGATTCGGGTCACTTAGAACATTTTAGCACATGTGTTAATTAATTCACTTTAATTATTTAATTTCCCTAAGTTTAGACTTAGGGATTACATTAAAATAATTAATTATTTGAATAACTTCAACACTAGATGAAATTTCTCCAAACGCTTTCTGGGTTTTGGAGGTGATGTGTTTCTTACCACAAAGTTTCAGGGCTAGAGCACATCCGATGCTACCCCAACAACAAAATCTCAACACCTACCGACTCCTCTTTGTGATGGAGAATCCCACTTGGATCCCAACAACAGTCTGGCCCTTTAGCCCCTCTGGTAATCCACAACCTCTGTTGAACTGTGGCCATGGATGCATCTAACCTCCTAACCAGCTCCACCGGATACCTACTCAATATATCTTGCCATCTAACCTCGAGATAGGGATCAAATGCACGAACAACCATACACGGAACCAGTCGCCCATCCTGTGAATGTTGCTCCCTATGTAGCTCATGTCGCCTCATGACACTGACCTGGTTGGTACATAAAATTTGTCGGGGTAATTCTGCATCTCCCTCTCCACTGTGCAGAGGTAGCCTAGCAATGCTGCAAGTCCTTGTTGAGATTTTGGGATGTTGGGGTAGCATCAAATGTTCTCTAGCTCCCAAACTTTGTGGAGGGACTATAGTACATAAGATCTCCAAGACCCAGAAAGTGATTTAAGAAATTCGATCCTGTTTAAGAGATATTTGATTAATTAATCTTTTTAATTAAGGACCTTAAGTCTAACTTAGGAAAATTAAAAGATTAAAGTTAATTAAATTAAACATGTGATGAAAATGACTCAAGTCACACAGATCAAGCATCTTCTAATCTTAGCCGTCGATTCAAGATTAGATCACGACTGTTGATGTCTCAACAAGAATAGTATAAGAAGAGGGCTTGGGGTTAGTTGGAGAACACAAACAGTGGCAAAGCACTGAAACTAAGCTGGAATTCCAGGGCGTGGTTTGCTAAGAATTTCAGAAGTGTTTCAGCTGCAACGAGGGGTAGTATTGGCGAGAGGGATGGTTTGATCCTAGGCCAAGAGTGCAACAAGGGCAGAGAAGCAACAAACTGAGGCAGTGTATAGGCAGCAACTACGTAGCTTAGCCAAGAGCCTAGCAGGGGTAGCGTAGAGGCTTCAAGGGCTATGCAGGCTTGACGCAGGCCCAAAAAGGGCAGCGCAGGAGGCTAGCAGGGCTGACGCAGGCCAAACTAGGGTAGCGCAAGGGCAACGTAACCCAGTCTAGGGTGACAAGGGCCCTTCTTGAGCAGCGCAGGGGCTGACGCAGGCCATCAGGGCTGACGCAGAAGGCTTCAAAGCAGCATTGGGGTTTTTGAAGACTGAAAATGGCTGAGTTCTGTAAATCCCGTTTGAGGGTGTGAATCAGTCAGTTTTTCTGTCTCCAGAACAGAGGTATAACTGTAGTTTATTTATTTCTCTGTCGGGTTAACCAGTTTGGTACCCAGATTTGTTGTACTTAGATTCTGCTTAATAATAAAAACCCTCCAACAGTTAGAGGACCGATTTTCTCGCATTGGGTTTTTCCGGGGACAGTTGTCTAGAAAATTCTTGTGTGTCACTTTGTCATTGTGCATGTTAATGTTGAAAATTTCAGATTAATAACTTAATGTAAGTAGGAGAAGTAAATCAGAATTTTAACAGTAGGGTTTCTGTTTGAGAATCTCAGAAATTTTCATAGTCTCATCTATATAAGCTCGAAGAGAGCTACTGTCTGAAAGTATTGTGACTTTGTTGACGATTTGTGCATTTGTATGCTCTAAATCAGTGGTTGGCCCAAAAGATTACTTCTCATCCTCCTACACCATGTGCTCATCATGAGTCACAACCTGCCCATCCATGACTAGCTCATGTCCCTGTGTGTGCTTTCCATGTTGCTATAGGTGGCTGCTATCTGGGAACTCAGTCATGGCTCTAGGGACCTCTGTGTCTCTTGGCACCTCAACTGGTAACAACACCTCACCAACAAATGACTCTATGGGTATTTGCTCTACTCCATCAAGGTGTCAACTGGTGCTATCAAAGAGGTCTCCAACAATGGTGACTCTTGTGCCACACTGGGTATGTCGATGTGCCCCTCACCATCCCATGTGTCCTTCTGCTCAACCTCCTCCTCAAGCTCCTGACATCTAAAGCCTGGTCTCCACCAGTAGAAGCGCCCCCTAGTCTCACCCTCTAACTGTCCTCGTCCTGTTCACTCCCTTTGAGGGGGTCTGGTGTCCTCTCGGTTGAATCTCTCCACGAGCCTCCATGTGAACTCTGTGTAGGATGTGATACGTGCATGACCCAAATGGTTCAACCCTCAGTACCACCACTCTATAGCATCTCCATCCAAGTGCAAAGTGGCATGTCTAATAACATTCATGGGGTTTAGCCGGAAATATGTGTCCAATTCTTGTACCCATTTTTTGAAAGAACTCCTAGCTGAGCCATCAAAGTGGGTGAGGGTCATTTTTCCCCCAATGCTACTCGCTCTCAACTGAGCCATGGGTTTGTCTATGGCTCACCCATCACAATGCATACACGCCCAAATATTCCATGATCTTGTTGGCTACCCCACAACTGGCCAAGATCATACTCTGATACCCCTGTAATATTCCAAATTGAAATTTACAGCAGATAATAGATGGATGAACTAAGCTATAGCAAATAAATTTTTCTACACAGGCAATAGTCAATAAAACACAAGAAATAAGGCGAATAACTGAGCCATTTTATTAATGCGGAGAACTAAGTACATCAGATAATAAGAAAGATCGAACCCAAGGCAAGATCCCAGGTGAATATGATGGTAGTACCCAAATGCTGGAGATGGCTCTACTACCAAATATGCGCCCACCCAAAAAAACTACTGCTGCCGCTGGAAAGGAACTGCTAATTTAGCCCTCCAAACTGCTCCAAAAATTCTGAGAAATTAGCCACATGCACTACTCCACCAACTCAACAAAACCCAAAATATCTCATGGACCCAAGTGGTGGAAATGGTCCCGGGGTCAACTATGCCCTCCAACAATTTCTACTGCTGGCTGCTAGATGGAACTAAGAATTCTGCCCTTAGAAGTGCTCATAAAATTCTGTAAAATTAATCATAGCCTCCTCTCACGAAACTCACAAAAACCCAGAAAGGGTTAGGGCTGAATCCACCGACCCTTGGTGACTCCCAACAAGGGCAAATTGCTTAATTTGGCCAGAAAATGCCCCACAGTTTAGATACTGCTGAATAGGCCCAAATCTCCCTCCAAGAAATCCTCCCTAACTCTTGTGAATTTCTCCCTTCAATCACCAAGCAAATCCCAACTCGAATGCTCCCCAAATCCTTAATCTCTGCAAGTGCACAGAAGCTGCCAGTAAATCCCCTACGCAGGCCTTGGAATAGACAAAATTGGCCCTCTAAAATGCAACACTCTCACCCCTGCAAATCACCAAGGAAAACTTGTTCTTCCTTAGGATAATTCTCTGCAAATTCTTTGGCCAAAACTCCATTGATTGCTAGCTTCTCTCAGCACCCACGAAATTCTTCTGCACCCTTGGAGCAGCAAGCACTAGCTGAAAAAAACCTGTAAAATAGCTCCTCAATGATCTAGAATCAACTCCCCAAATTCTCTCCTAGGGTGACACTCGAAGTTCACCAAAGGAAGAGTTGGAATTTCCGCTTGGAAATTCTTTCTGCTAAACAACACGGTTGTCTTAGCTAAACAACTCAAGAGAACTAAGGTTTGAATCGTAAAATGACCAAAAGATAATCCACAAAATGAGTCCATTCTCCTTTTATAATTTCTCCTCATGCCTCTAGACTCCTTTTTAATATTATTTTATTGGTGGGGGCCATTTTCCACTAAGTCACTTTTTCCACCATGTAATGAAATAATAATTCGCCGCTATTCTCCGATAAAAATAATACTAGCCACCTTTCTCCAATAATATTTGCCCCTTTTTAATTACTATTACTAAAATTGGGCAAAATTCCTTAGTGGCTCCCATGCTAACAAAATTGGGGATATTACATCAACTCCGATAGTTGAATTACTTCATCTAATTTTAGTAGTTTCTTCCTTCCCACAATAGAAAAAAAGACCTTTCCAAAATATCTACTTTTATTGCATAAATTTCATTTCTATCTATGAATGAGTATACAGGGTATCCTGTTGGATTTTTTCATAAAACCTTCTGTGATTATAATATAAAACACACAGTTTAATTTTCATGTTCATATGTGAGGTTCTCTACAATTGCAGATCATTATGCATACATTTTTACTTCATAACATTTAGATGGATTGCCATGAATATATGTAAGTCTCATCATTGAACTAATCATTCATGCGTGCACACAACCCTCATAATTATTTTTGGCAAAAATGACGACCAAAATTGTTCCAGCCAAATCTCATTTTCTGTATCTTTGGTAAGCAATTTATTTTTTATGTCATTTTTAGTGTGCATATATTCTATTTTCTATCAATTGAAGATGACGCTTTCAGATATTTATCAGGAAACATTTTGAAAAGAAGAAAATGCTCTATTGCATTTGTTATATATAATTAACTGCCTGAAAGTTCTAGGTGGGTTTTAATAATAATGAAACTGGATTTTTAGAAGTGGTTTCTTCTATGCATTATGTACTCGGCAGTTTCATGTTCATTTCTATGTTTTCTTTTGCAGGAAGGAGTTGTTTTCCAATCTTCTGGAGCAGTTCTTGTCTTCTGACATTCTTACTTCTCAGAGGGCTTGCATGATGTTACAACAGACTTTGAAAGAGCTATCAACTAAACGTCTAGCGATGGATCACCGTAACTTTGAAGAGGTATACAGTAGCTTCGATAAACTATTTTGCTTTGAGAGGGAGGTTATTCATCTGAAATATTTAACTTCTTCTCCTATTTAAAAACCAATGTTATCGGTGTCATCTAAGATTGTTGGATGTGAAATTAATAAATGGCTCATCTTAGCTGACAGGTAAGAAAACCCTTCCATGCTTATTTGAGAAACTTTTCAAACATGGCCATTTAAGAATGTACTTTTTGTAAGTAACATAGAATTTGAGTAATTATCTAGAAGATTCATGTACAATTTGGTAAAGAGGAGAAAGTAACAATTCCAAGTTATCTTAGTCCCTTCTCCTCTTGAAAGGGGAAATTCCTAGAATGACTAGGGATGACATGTATTGATGATACATACAAACCTCTTCGATCTATTTTCCTAAACCTCTTAGCCTTAGTTTGGCCTTATAGCAAAACATTTCTTGCATATTTTTGATGGTCTTATTAGTTGTCTCAATTATTTACAATAATAGTGGCCTTGTGCTCTTAGGTTCTCTTCTGGCTTTTTGAGATTGTGCCCTCACCGTCTTTCTATTTAGTTAGACCACCATATCTCTTGGGCAGATAGGATTTGTTGACTTTTGTCTCTTCAGGAGACTGAGATTGAGGATATCCAAGGGAGATTTTATTGTCACTATATAGACTCAAGGGGGTTGTTGTACAATGTTTGTGTACTGGCGTTTTTACATTGAACCGACCAATTTTGTACAATGCAACCTTTTGCCGCCTTAATCCACACCTGAGATTCTCGTGGAGAAAGTCCTTAACTCCACTTGTGTGGCCTTGGGGGCAAGTTTCGAGTTGAGGCTCTCACTTAGTTCTCAACTCCTCCGTCTAGGCTTACTCCTAGTGAAGCCAAGGGGGGTGGACACTAAAAATGTCTAAGGTTCAACTAGCCCAATGTTAGCAAGTTAGTTTCCTAAGAGTTAATACAAAGTGAATATATACACCTCAAATATATAGCATCAATTACAATTACAATTTTAGTGAACACGTGCATCCATAAAGATAGCAAGATAAGACTAGTGCCCAAGTATAACATACTTGCTGAGGATATTCCAAGTAAAAATATAACTTTTCAAAATAACTTGGAAAGAAAACAAAGTGCCACAAGATAGATGTAAAAGTAACGCTGACAAGTTACAACTTTAGCAAGTGCAATAAATGAGACAAATGCTTGAGAATGGAATAAATGCTCATCAACTTGGAAAAATGCTTAAGTGATAAATGTGATATTTGCAATTAAATAAAATCTTCTCAAGATAAAAGACCCATTCCAAATGTGAGCACATGAAACACAAACATAAATGGTGATGCTGCTTTGTGGAGTACCCGTTATCTTGGTTTATTTTAAGTTACCTAATTTCTAAGGAAATTTTTAAAGAACATCATTTCCGCAGACCTCACCCTTACCTGGGGCCTAATCTCAGAGTGAAGAGTCGATAGGGGATGGAGGGTCCTGTTGACCATTGGAGTGGCACTTAAATATTTTTTGAAGACTCCATGCCCAAGGATGTATCAGAAGCTGCTTGTACCATCAGAGATCATCATATCACCAAAGTTTTTGTAATATTCCAAATAGAAAATTTACAGTGATATAGAAAACATGCAATAAACTAAACACATAAAATTTTATTTCAGCAACACAGATACAAGAAATATGTTGGGAACACCAAATTTTATTAATATAGATGGCTGGAGTACAATATGGGATGGAAGATGTGCACCTGGGCTTGCACAAGGAAAGCTACAGGTCTCAAGTGAACAATAACAAATGATACAATTGCTGCAACAATTGCTTCTCTGAATACTACGCTGTCTCTCAGTTTCTGCAACTGCTGGCTGATTTCGGCACTAGATTTGCCCACTGAAAAGTGCTTAGAAAATTCTAGGAGTTTGGGAAGGTCTTTTCCAAAACCCAGAAAAACCCAGAAAGCTTTGCCCCAAATTCCAATTTTCAAAAGTGGACCCTTCTCTGCTTGGCCCTTCTCGAATTTCGAAATCTGTTGCTGAAGATGCTATCGAAGATCTCTGCACTCCAAAGCACCAGCAAACCTCCAACAATACACCTCCAATCAATCCTCCAGCTCCTCAACCCAAAAGACTCTGACAAATGCTCAAACCAAATGCTGCCCTCCAAATGACTGCGCAGTCACTAGGTGAGTGATGCAGTTCCTGAAGTGAGAATGATAGGGACAACGTATAACTGATCTCACATGGATTGAAGCTGCTCCGACACTCTTAAAATCCACCAATAACTTCTCCAATGGTTGCTCTGCAAGATTACCTTCATCGCACAACTCACACACACATTTACTTTCCTCTATTGCGCAGTCACATCTCCTGCTGCATCCCAGCTGCTCTAGAATGTTGAACCCTTAGTTAAACTGAGAGCGGGGGGGGGGGGGGGGGTTGAATCAGTTTAACACATTCATGGACTTTTGAAACTTTTCCATTAAAACTTGTTTACACCTTCATTTCATGTTCAACTTAATATGTGAGTAATCTTAGAATGTGAGCAACAAGTATTAAGATAATGTAACAACAGACTTAATATGAGAGCAGCAAGGATTAAGCATATTAGATAAAGCATATCAACACATAAACATCATGCACAGAGACAACAGATATAAGTGGAAACCCATAAAGGGAGAAAACCACATCTTATTATTGTTGTGATGCAAAGGCAAGCTCCAACTCCCTCTCACCACTAATTTTCTGTAGGCTCCAACCTACAGGAGGCTCTAACCTCAATTCTGCAAGCTACAACATGCAAGGAAGCTCCAACTCCCAACTATTTTCTGCAGGCTCCAATCTACAGGAGGCTCCTACCTCAGCCAGCTACAACTGACTTCTATCAAGCTACAACTTGATATGGAAGCACCAACTTCCTCTATTTTTTGCAGGCTACAACCTACAGGAGGCTCCTACCTCAGTCAACTACAACTGACATCTATCAAGCTACAACTTGATAGGGAAGCTCCAACTTCCTCACTCTTTCATAAAAGCACTTGCTGATTTACTTGGATATCAGCTCTGTTTTGTACCATTTTCACTGCTGTGCACCAGCCTTCATATCTGCCCTGCATAATCTCTGCATTTTCTCAGATTCTCTATCAGCTTCTCCTTCTCTGCCTCACTGCTTCATTTCTGCATTCTCTAACCTCACTATGCATATCAATGTGATGTCATTTATAGAGTTCACCTCATGACTGTTTGCATTCCACAGGGAATTCGAAGTGAATAGCCCTGACTCTTTACCTTCTACCTTCTCATTTCTTTGTCCAGCTCATTCAGAAAAATATAGCAATTTATACAAATTTCTGTTTCACAGTGGAGTTTTTTTTTCCTACCGGAGACTTGCCTTTGCATCACAAACAATATGAAATCAATTAAAACATTTACATTCACATTTTCAATTACATAAAACAATTTCACTCAGCGCTTTTTCTAGCCCTTGGCTTGCTGGTTTTGTCTTTTTTGCTGCTGTCGTGTAACTGTTCTGCATACCTCTGCTGTTCACTGCCTTTTTCAGTTTCTGCACACTCTCGTGCTTTCTGTGCATGTACACCTGTCAAACCCACATTTTCATTCCTGTGCATATTTACCTGTTCATTGCAATTATGTATCTGTTGCATATATAACTGCTTTACAAGTTCAGCCCCTAATAAATCTCAAAGCCTTATGCATATAAAAATGCATTTCTGATTAATCATCCAAAAGGGTCCTCAATCTCTCCAATCTGGGCAATCTCTGTTCATTGTGGAAGTTCTTTTATAAATCATTTCACTATGCGTTATACAACCCTACAACCAATTGCATAAGCGGAAGCTTTCTCTCTTTTCATCTTCAAACCTATGATTAAAACCATAATCAAACCCCTCTTATAATTTGTCGAATTAATATTCGAATATTCCGACCAAACCATTATATAAGTCTCGGCATATAACTCAGGTTTTAAAACCAATGGTCAATGAACCATATTTGAACCCCGCTTAATGAATGCATCATGAATATCTCAACTTTGGAATAAAACTCAATGTATTCGGGCCCACAATATCGAACTTTTTCTATCTGCTGATGCGATGAATTAAACAATGGTTATAAACCCAAACAATCAAATAACATTGGTCTTCATATACGAAGGCTGCTTTTAATGCTCTATGGTTAAAAACCATAGTCAAGTCCATTTCATGAATATTAAATGTTCGACTTTGCTATCCTTCAATGTAGGTCTCGGTTTTATCATAAACATTATATATATGCCTCGACATATATTATAACACCTCTTCAACTGTTAAGAAACCTTTAATATTCCAAACCCGCTTTGTAAATCAATTATATTAAACCTTTGGTTTAATATCCCTTTCAACCATCGCGCCGTGCTTCAACATTTCCTTTGTTTTTCTCTCGACTTTTGTTAAGCCCCACAGCACAAACAACGCTTTTCAACGTACCTTGCCTTGACTTATCTCACCACGTCATCCAACGGACGACGCATCATCGCATCAAAACACAATAATCCAATGCATATCGCATTATTGAGATGCACGAGATTTAATTCTCAACTCATGCGATGAAACTGGGCCCCGGTAGTTAAACTACCCTTCGCATCCAACGGTCGCAGGCTTATCGCGCCCCCGCTAACACATCCAACGACAGTCGCACTATGAAAGTGCACGTCTTTTAATGCTCCAAGTTCACGCGATGGACTGGGTCCCAGTCTTTGAACCACCCTTCACATCCAACGGTTGAGAATTTGTCGCGTCCACTTTGATGATCCAACAACCAAAACGAAATATCGCGTAACCAAACAACACAAGGGTTAATCCTCAAAATTTACGCGATATAAGTGGTTTCTCCAAACCAGTTATGGACACGCGTCACGCAGTTTGTGATATCGCGTTTTTTTGGTTAATTCCATTTACCACTCTTGTGGTCGCGCGATACCACCAGATTTAATCTCCGAAACCACCTAGCTGCTCACGGTTCCGCCTTCATCTCAGGGTTCCATCTTCGCCTTTGTTTTATATCCAACGTTCAATACGTCCTCGTTCAACACAGTTCAACCGCTTCCACAATTGCTTGCTCATCAACCCATCCTCACGCTTCTGTTTTCGCTTCTTCGAGTTGCTGACTGATAATCTCGCCTCCGTTCTAATTCACCATTGGTTCATAGTGCCGCTCCACCATTTTATTAAACGGCTCGCATTAACCTTCATCACATCGTTTCTTCATATGTTAAACTCTGCTGCATTAATCATGGCAACATAACAATCTTAGAATCGAATGTCAATGAATAGAGACATATATGCATCAATGAATGAAGGCCACTATCGACCATCCAATCCGAGCACGAAACCTATGGTTCTCCCAATCCCTTCCGAGTTACTCAGAGCTAATAGACATTAAATGGTATTCAGTTCCAACGCAAAAGATATAAAAACTCTTCGAACCCATACAGAGAAATCTTGAATCGAAGGACCGAGTCCCTTGAGGCTTACCAATATGCCTATGAATAAAACAACTCTGTAATTCTCTTAAACAGAGGTTAGTTCTCTTAATCCAGTTTTCTGATTACAAAATCCCCTCTCGATTCTTTCAATTACACACAATTCATAACACAATAGTCTCATAACCATATAACTCAGTAGTAAAGCATGAATTCATAATAACTCTTTGTATTAACACATACAACAATTACATCGAATTGTTTCTTCCTCGGCCTGATATTCAAGTCGATGGTCCTTCTGTCCTCCTCCTCTGCACAACTCTACTCTGAACTCTACTCTGTCATTCAACGGCACATGAATGGATTTCTAAATTCACCTCTGGGGGTTAATCCACAGTAATCCCAATGATCTTCAAACCCAATCTTCGTTGTATAACAGAGTTTGATTATACAAACCCTCTTCAACGTTTATACTATTACTTAGTGGAATTTGAAGCCCATTTGCACAGAATCTACGTCAACAATATTCATATAAGGTGAGACTATTCCTTCCCTATATACACATGAATCCACTTACAAGACTGCTTGTCCTGGCCAGATCTTCGAATCAAATGGCTCTTCTACAACCTACTCTGTCTCTCCAGCTCTTCAGCTCTCTGCTCTTTGTCTGTCTCCTTTTCCTTTCTTTTGCTATCTCTCTTTGCCTCTGTTTCCTCTGATGTCTCTGCTGCCTTTCTGCCTTTGTTGCTTAACTATTGATCCTTTGTGCTCCTGTCTTCTCCATTGCCATCAATGACAATATTTCCAACAGTCTCCCCCTTTTGCATTGATGGCAATACACTTCCTCTACTTCTTTCTGTTACTTGCTTTTCCTCCCCCTTTGACATCAATGGCAAAGGGTTGCACATCTCTCTGTGTAGATTCTATCTTTACATTTCCTCTCTCTGAGTTGTGTTTAGGCCCTTCTTCTTTTGTCTTTTTATACCTTGCTGCTCCAGACTGGTGTTGAGAGAACACTTTTGAGACTTATTGAACTTGTATATACATAGTAAGTTGATACCATCCCAAAGCACAGACTCCTTGTATTCAGTGTTTAGTATGATCTTTATCTGAAATATGTATCTGTTGAGGAAGATTGTAGATGGAATATGTCTTCTTCTGCAATACTCATCTGCAGTACAACATCTGTTCAATTGTGATGAAGCGAATATATCTTTTATTGCTGTGGTACACCTTTCTTGCCTATTGGTGGTGATATGAGCTAGGATGCTGACAAGGATATTACACTTAATAGCTAAAAGGTCCTTGTTGCTGATGTGAACAATGAATCAACCAGAATTTAATCTAAGAGATCAAATGACTTTACTGCTTGCACACTGTACTTTCAAAAACAAACCCTTGAGGCTAGATACATTCATTGTATTGGTCAGTCTCACTTATCAATCATGCAATTTTCTTTATGACATAAGGGGGTATGTATGTCGATCAACCTCTTTTCAATGGTGACATATCGGAAATTCCTTTCTGTTGAAGTAGGCTTTAGATGTAACATTAATAGACTCTTGGGTTTCAAATGTAATATCAACACAACTAGTCCTTCATACTTCAGATACTTCAATTGTTCTATCATGATGATCTTCCACAAAAACATATTCAAGATGTTTAATTGATATCTCAGCAGACAGACTTCACATGGTGTTATGAATGATTTCAAGAGAGAGGCCTGATATATATATGTACTGACTTCAGAAAGGCATGCAAATATATAGAAAAAGATATTGCTTCAATGCTCCATATAACGTTTCAAGTGTAAACAACATACTGATCCTTTAGGTCTTTTATTGACCTTTTCAAGCTTGAATGATGTAGATAGCGCTGGGATACTACTTTGATGTTCTTTTGCCTTAATCCTTTGATCCTGAGGACCTGTACCATACCATTGTTCCACTTGGTATACTTGATATTCTACTGATAGGCATGCTGCTTGTACCAAATACCCATTGATACTACTTTCACTTCAGCTCACACATGAACCCATAGATAAGACCACCTTCATAATTTCATACTATTGAGCTTTCCACTGTTCACACCCATAGTCATCAATATACTGAATCTGATCTTGTCATCATTAACTATTTTCTTATTCTGTCATTCTGTTCAAAGGAATGTCACTGCATTTTCCTTTCTAGAACTGCTCCAGATTCATTGCTGCTTTATATACATATCAACTGTTCTAACATAATGATCTTCGGGAAGACATCTTCAATTTCTTTGCTTGGACTCTTCATGGGCAGATCACTCAGAGAATTATCACTCACTTAATTTCATTCCTCCCAGGGGACTTTTCATAGATGAATGATGTAGTGACATAATGATGATAGGCTCTTCTCTTACTCATCCTTCTTAATGTGTTTCATTGTTAATTCTAGCAGTATGATGCACAGTGTGATCATCACTTAATGTGCTGATGTCTTCTTAGCTGTTCATGGCTGATGTTCTCTCTACTACCAAGGCTTCTTGCAGCCTTCTCTTCTTCCATCAATCTGTCAGCTATTGAATGCTTCAGGTATTCTTCTTCCTCTTTAGTTCTCTTGTTAGAGAAAAATTGTCCTTTCCCTTTCTGATCTTATAGCTGTTCACATTCCAAGGTCACATTCCAAGGAGCTCTTCTTAGACTGCTTTCATGGGGACTATTTATGAACTGCTCTCCCCTTGGGATGTTGCTTCATATTTATCATTGGATGGATTTTTGCTTTGCTTCTTAGAGCAACTTCCCCTGAGACTATGATAGATTCATTATGTTATTGAGGTAACAGGCTCCCCCTTTCTCTTTTCCTTCCATACTTTATTGGGGTTCTTCATAATGTCTGCACTCCTTTTTGATTCATAGCTTTGTTTGATTTGATTAGATTCCATCCTCTGTCTAGAGTTCTTTAATGTATATGGCAGTTTACAGTCTTTTGCTTTGTGACTAAGCTTGAGGCATACATAACATCTTATTCTACCAAGGTATGTTTGAGCTGATGTACAATACTTTGTTCCCCTTTTTGAATACAATTTACATTCAACAGATTTATGTCCAAAATTATTGCATGCATAACAGTAGCCATGGAAATGATTTGTGTACTTGGTGAAAGATTGTCCTTTCCATTTGCTTGCTTGAGGTAGTCTTCTCATTTGCTGCATCTTTTGCTGGTTGAAGTTGATATGCCTTGTCTTACAATGTGCTGCAATATGTCCTAGTTTATGACAAGAAAAACATGTGATATTTTTCATAGGAGGGAAGAACCTCCTTTGACATCTTCCAAATTTGTTCAATTCATCCTTAGGAGCGTATGAGCCTTTAGTAGTAGAATGTTTCATCCTTTCATTATCTATCCTTCCATGTTGCTACTTGTTTTTATTTGTTTCTTCACAAATCTTGTTATTGCTGGCTTTTGCTTCTGCAGGAATCTTCTGAGCTGCTTCATTATCCTTTACAGCTTTTACAAAAATGATATTCTTGTTATCTTCTACCTTGGACTTACTTGTTCCTCTTTCATAGCCTATCCCTGTCTTTATGAGAGGAGACCTTTGAATATTTAGGATTTGGTCCAACTGTTCAGAGCTTTTCATTTGAGGAGTTTTCATTAATAATTCTCTTTGGGCTTTTTCTAATTTCTTTCTGAGGCACACTACTACTTCTTCCAATTTCTCACATTCCAGACTTTTCTCTCTCATTTGTTGCAGTAGAGTGTCTTCTACTTTCCTTGCTTCTTCAAGTTGTGTCTTCAGGCCAATAATTTCTTTCTTGTCTTCATATTCTTTCTCATCACATATTTGCACTAATGTCTTAAAATCTTTGTTTTCATTCTTCAATCTTTCTATTTCAGTCAAGGCTGTGTCAAGTTTGCCTTTTTCCTCACCTGTAATTTCTTCATGGTACTTACTTCCATTCACACTAGCAGGTACCTCATTTGATTGAACATTTTCCTTTTGACATGGATTTTTCTTCTTCTTAATTCTCTTCTCCTTCTTGACAATGTAGCCACTAGTGTCTATTTCATGCATGAAATGCAATCTATCCCAAATTTCTTTTGCAGAGGTTAGGTCCATTATTAAATCAAGATCCTTGTTATGAAGATTGTTATATATCACACATGTTGCCTTGGCATTCCTCTGTTGTTCTTGCATTGAGGGAGAGTTTGTGCAGTAACAATCACATACAAGTTTCCATACCTCAGGTTCATAAGCCATTAACTCTGTTTTAACCTTATCTCTCCATTCAGGAAAGTTTGTTGTACTTAACACATGTACATTTTGATAGTCCATGACTCAACCAAATCTCCTTCAAGCTATTAGGCTTACACCAAAGGAACCTCGCTTTGATACCAATTGTTGAACCCTTAGTTAAACTGAGAGGGGGGGGGGGGGGGTGAATCAGTTTAACACATTCATGGACTTTTAAAACTTTTCCATTAAAACTTATTTACACCTTCATTTCATGTTCAACTTAATATGTGAGTAATCTTAGAATGTGAGCAGCAAGTATTAAGATAATGTAACAACAGACTTAATATGAGAGCAGCAAGTACTAAGCAAATTAGATAAACCATATCAACACATAAATATCATGCACAGAGACAACAAATATAAGTGGAAATCCATAAAGGGAGAAAACCACATCTTATTATTGTTGTGATGCAAAGGCAAGCTCCAACTCCCTCTCACCACTGATTTTCTGTAGGCTCGAACCTACAGGAGGCTCCAACCTCAATTCTGCAAGCTACAACTTGCAAGGAAGCTCCAACTCCCAACTATTTTCTGCAGGTTCCAACCTACAGGAGGCTCCTACCTCAGCCAACTACAACTGACTTCTATCAAGCTACAACTTGATATGGAAGCACCAACTTCCTCTATTTTCTGCAGGCTAGAACCTACAGGAGGCTCCTACCTCAGTCAGCTACAACTGACATCTATCAAGCTACAACTTGATAGGGAAGCTCCAACTTCCTCACTCTTTCATAAAAACACTTGCTGATTTACCTGGATATCAGCTCTGTTCTGTACCATCTTCACTGCAGTGCACCAGCCTTCATATCTTCCTTGCATCATCTCTGCATTTTCTCAGATTCTCTATCAGCTCCTCCTTCTTCTCTGCCTCACTGCTTCATTTCTGCATTCTCTAACCTCACTATGCATATCAATGTGATGTCATTTATAGAGTTCACCTCATGACTGTTTGCATTCCACAGGGAATTCGAAGTGAATAGCCCTGACTCTTTGCTTTCTGCCTTCTCATTTCTTTGTCCAGCTCATTCAGAAAAATATAGCAATTTATACAAATTTCTGTTTTACAGTGGGGTTTTGTTTCCTACCGGAGACTTGCCTTTGCATCACAAACAATATGAAATCAATTAAAACATTTACATTCACATTTTCAGTTACATAAAACAATTTCACTCAGCACTTTTTCTAGCCCTTGGCATGCTGGTTTTGTCTTTTCTGCTGCTGTCATGTAACTGTTCTGCATACCTCTGCTATTCACTGTTTTTTTCAGTTTCTGCACACTCTCGTGCTTTCTGTGCATTTACACCTGTGAAACCCACATTTTCATTCCTGTGCATATTCACCTGTTCACTGCAATTATGTATCTGCTGCATATATAACTGCTTTACAAGTTCAGCCCCTAATAAATCTCAAAGCCTTATGCATATAAAAATGCATTTCTGATTAATCATCCAAAAGGATCCTTAATCTCTCCAATCTGGGCAATCTCTGTTCATTGTGGAAGTTCTTTTATAAATCATTTCACTATGCGTTATACAGCCCTACAGCCAATTGCATAAGCGAAAGCTTTCTCTCTTTTCATCTTCAAACGTATGATTAAAACCATAATCAAACCCTTCTTATAATTTGTCAAATTAATATTCGAATATTCCGACCAAACCATTATATAAGTCTCGGCATATAACTCAGGTTTTAAAACCAATGGTCAATGAACCATATTTGAACCCCACTTAATGAATGCGTCACGAATATCTCAACTTTGGAATAAAACTCAATGTATTCGGGCCACAATATCGAACTTTTTCTATCTGCCGATGCGATGAATTAAACAATGGTTATAAACCCAAACAATCAAATAACATTGGTCTTCATATACGAAGGCTGCTTTTAATGCTCTATGGTTAAAAACCATAGTCAAGTCCATTTCATGAATATTAAACATTCGACTTTGCTATCCTTCAATGTAGGTCTCGGCTTTATCATAAACATTATATATATGCCTCGACATATATTATAACACCCCTCCAACTGTTAAGAAACCTTTAATATTCCAAACCCGCTTTGTAAATCAATTATATTAAACCTTTGGTTTAATATCCCTTTCAACCATCGCGCTGTGCTTCAACATTGCCTTTGTTTTGCTCTCGACTTTGGTTAAGCCCCACAGCACAAACATAAGAATAACCCGTGGGCCCACAGCGCTTTTCAATGTACCTTGCCTTGACTTATCTCTCCACATCATCCAACGGACGATGCATCATCGCATCAAAACACAATAATCCAATGCATATCGAATTATTGAGATGCACAAGATTTAATTCTCAACTCATGCGATGAAATTGGGCCCCAGTAGTTAAACTACCCTTCGCATCCAATGGTCGCAGGCTTATCGCGCCCCCGCTAACACATCCAACGACAGTCACGCTATGAAAGTGCACGTCGTTTAATGCTCCAAGTTCACGCGATGGGCTGGTTCCCAGTCTTTAAACCACCCTTCACATCCAACGGTTGAGAATTTGTCGCATCCGCTTCGGTGATCCAATGACCAAAACGAAATATCGTGTAACCAAACAACACAAGGGTTAATCCTCAGAATTTACGTGATATAAGTGGTTTCTCCAAACCACTTATGGACACGCGTCACTCAGTTTGTGATATCGCGTTTTTTTGGTTAATTCCATTTACCACTCTTGTGGTCACGCGATACCACCGGATTTAATCTCCGAAACCGCCTAGCTGCTCACGGTTCCGCCTTCATCTCAGGGTTCCGTCTTCACCTTTGTTTTATATCCAACGCTCAATACTTCCTCTTTCAACACAGTTCAACCGCTTCCACAATTGCTTGCTCATCAACCCATCCTCACGCTTCTGTTTTCACTTCTTCGAGTTGCTGACTGATAATCTTGCCTCCGTTCTAATTCACCATTGGATCATAGTACCACTCCACCATTTTATTAAACGACTCGCATTAACCTTCATCATAGCGTTTCTTCATATGTTAAACTCTGCCGCATTAATCATGGCAACATACCAATCTTAGAATTGAATGTTAATGAACAGAGACATATATGCATCAATGAACGAAGGCCACTATCGACCATCCAATCCGAGCACGGAACCTATGGTTCTCCCAATCCCTTCTGAGTTACTCAGAGCTAATAGACATTAAATGGTATTCAGTTCCAATGCAGAAGATATAAAAACTCTTCGAACCCATACACAGAAATCTTGAATCGAAGGACCGAGTCCCTCGGGGCTTACCAATATGCCTATGAATAAAGCAACTCTGTAATTCTCTTAAACAGAGGTTAGTTCTATTAATCCAGTTTTCTGATTACAAATTCCCTCTCGATTCTTTCAATTACACACAATTCATAACACAATAGTCTCATAACCATATAACTCAGTAGTAAAGCATGAATTCAGAATAATTCTCTGTATTAACACATACATCAATTACATCGAACTGTTTCTTCCTCGGCCTGATATTCAAGTCGATGGTCCTTCTGTCCTCCTCCTCTACACAACTCTACTCTGAACTCTACTCTGTCATTCAACAGCACATGAATGGATTTCTAAATTCACCTCGGGGGGTTAAATCCACAGTAACCCCAATGATCTTCAAACCCAATCTTCATTGTATAACAGAGTTTGATTATACAAACCCTCTTCAACATTTATACTATTACTTAGTGGAATTTGAAGCTCATTTGCACAGAATCTACATCAACAATATTCATATAAGGCTGAGACTATTCCTTCCCTATATACACATGAATCCACTTACAACACTGCTTGTCCTGGCCAGATCTTCGAATCAAATGGCTCTTCTGCAACCTACTCTGTCTCTCCAGCTCTTCAGCTCTCTGCTCTTTGTCTGTCTCCTTTTCCTTTCTTTTGCTATCTCTCTTTGCCTCTGTTTCCTCTAATGTCTCTGCTGCCTTTCTGCCTTTGCTGCTTAACTATTGATCCTTTGTGCTCCTGTCTTCTCCATTGCCATCAATGACAATATTTCCAACACAGAAATGCGTGGGAACTATGGCTGATAGTTATTGATGTATATTTCATTTAATATTGCTCATTATATTTTCTCATAATCTCAATTAATCCAAATTTAACAAACACTCCACTTAACTTGATCTCCTAGAAACTCATACCATATAACTTCTCGTTGGGGCCACCCACCTTAGCTTACCTAGGAGAGAGCTTTAACAGAGAGAGTTGGGAATAGATGACAACCCCATCTCTTAGTTTTGCCACCAAACCACATCTTGTGGGGTTAAGGGCTTTTATCATACTAACTTAGGTGTGTGTGCAATGGGGAAACAACAAGTCCCTATCATATACTTCGACCAACTTAAGTTGGAGGTAGTTTTGTTAGTGCAAATTAAGTGATACTTGAAAAGTAAAACAATTTCAAGAATTTAGTCAAATCGAACCAATGAGATTGCAAGACAATGTGAAAGTATGTTAATCCACCAACTATGAAAGAAATGAAATAATAACAAGATGAAAAGACAATAAAACTAGTCAGCTAAGCCACCCAAGATCATTGACCATGTAGCATGTAAAATGAAGAGATTGAGCTAAAGTGTTTGAATGCAATAAAGGAAAGTAAGTTAAAGATAGTGTTTATCTAACTAGCTTAAGTAAATCAAAGCAAACAATGAGACACTCAAGGGACACACGAAGGCACCTTCCCCAAATGGGGAAAAAGAGATGCCAAGGGGAAGAAATCCCCAAGCTCCCAAAAGAAAATTGAAATGCCCTAATTTTACAATAATGAAATGACCTATTTTTTTTTTACAATTAACCAAATATTTAACTGAAATCAAAATTTAAATACAAGTACTTACTTGGTTATTTCGTTTTGAGGATTCCGGCTGTTGTTGCTCTTGCTACCAAGTCGACCGAATCCACCTTGCCTATCTGGGATCAACCTCCTCGGTTCCTAGATCTAGAGGACTTCAAAATCAAAGTCTTCCGACCCCCGTTTCCAAAAATCCAAGAACAAAGGTTGAATTTACAAATTTCTCGGACCTCAAGCTCCTTCCTTAGATTTCACAACTTTCCTTCCCCTGCCCCCCTTGTATTCGTCCTTTCCCCCTCTTATATAGAATCCTGTTTTTCCTCCAAACGGTGACCCCTTGTTCAAGGTTCCTCCAACGGAGGGTTAAAGTGATAAGCTTTAATTTAAGCTTGAGTAACATCTGCCACCTGCGTCAATGGTTGACAACAAAATCCTTTTAATAAAACATTTATATCTTATTGTATTCATTTTCTACGTTATAACTCATCGTGACTTTACCTTATGCTCCCTTTTGATTGCTTGGATTCTTTTAAGTTTGTATAGTTTGTATATATATAATTTCTTCTTTTAGTTTATATAACAATTAATATTTATTATAATTCCTTTGTATATTATGTATTGTATTTCCCTTGCTATTTTATATAATATGTATTATATTCAATTTTATTTTTGCACCATATATATTATATTCCCTTTTATTTTGTATAATACGTTGTCTTTCTCCATTATTTTGTATAGTTAGATATATTATGATGGTGGTACATACATTAAGTACTTCACTCAATATATTTAATATTTTTGTGAGTTAGGTATTCACTTAGAACTTTCAATAATTAATTCGTTTATGCTTTACTGGGCAATTTTCATAATTAGTTAATGTATATTAGCATAGTGCATGCGATGCATGCGTATGTAGCTATCATATGCATGTTAATATTCCTATGCTGCTTGTAATTTGAGATGACCGTTACAAAAATTTACTTTTATTAGAATCCCTCTTATAAAATGAGGGATGAGGAATGGAATTGGAGAAAAATTTGCAATGAAATCCTTTGAGAGGACAAATTGCCTTCTCCAAATGCTTAGTGAGTTACATTGAGAAAGTTACAAATAAACACTTGTTTGAAGAGGAATCTAACAAATTAAAGAACCAAATACAATGGGGAACGAAGTTACAAAGGAACTCTTGGATGAATCCATGAGGTAAATTTCTCTACCAAAATTTCAGTGAAACTCTTGAAGAGGGTTGCAAATCTTGGAGTTTCATGGGCAGCCTTCAAGGTATCTGTGGGGGTGTCAAGTATGTAATGAACCAACTCGAGTTATAGGGAACATAGAAATACTAGCATGCATATGATAGCTACATATGCATGTATCACGTGTATTACACTAACCAATTATGAAAAGTCTCAGTGTAGGGTGACGAGTGAATTATTGAAGTATTGAGTAAATACCTAACTCACCAGAATATAATGAATATATCGTGAGGTAAAAGTTATACCTATCACTATCATAATATAACTAATATATTGTTCAAAGGAAAGTAAAAGCATTGCCTTATGCAAATAAATGATGATATTTAATAATAAATCCAAGATATTTACAAAAAGATGATATTTAATAATAAATCCAAGATATTTATTAAATGATGATATTTAATAACAAATCCAAGATATTTATTGAATAATAATATTTTAATATAAATCTAAGATATTTATTTAAAAGAGGATATTTTAATAAATATCTTGAAAGGTGATGTGTGTATAAAAGGAGAAGGGAGGGGGGAGCGGGGAACTTGATGGGCATGGGTGAGTGAGGTGGGAAAACTGACCCGGATGCTGTCAGAGGATTTCTAACTGTGGGAGACAAGAACAGTGAGTTCTAATAGAGTCATAGAGTGATCTTGATTGTTATTGGAGTTTTGGGCATGGGGGCCAAAAGACTTGTCTTCTGGATCTGGAGACCGGAGAGGTAGACTCCAAATAGGCTGGGAGGAAAATGGCGGTTTGGTAACGGGAGCGGAAGCCATGGCGGGTCAGGAACATCTTCAAACACGGTTTTAGGCAAGTATTAAATAGTGAATTGATATATTCTGCTTCAAAAATTCCACTCTGGATTGTGTAGTATCAATTTTGTTAATAATTGTTAATTTTGAAACTTAGGACTTTACAAAGTAGCCCACCCAAACTGCTTAATTTATGCCACAACTTTGTGCCCAAAATCAGTAGTAAAGAGGCATCACAAATCTGTCCAAAAAGGTACAAAAAATCAGTCCTTGAACTAAGGTAAGGTCTGCCTAAAAGGAAGTCCTTAAACTGTCTATCGCTGCCCCCAAAAGTCTGCACAAGGGGCAATCCACAAATTTGAAAAACAGTGCTAATGATTAGACTTCAAAAGGTAGCACAGGCCACCTTGATTTTCTGCCAAAGAGACAGCGAAAATGGGTATATTAGGTAGCAAATAAAACAATAAAATCCATCATTAAAATAGAGCATCAAACCTATAGAGAGCAAGCATATTAGGTAGCTAAGAATTATTTCAAATTTTTGCTCAAAGGGAACAAGCAAGCTTGTTCCTATTAGAGCAAAACCGACCACTATTGGGACAATAGTTTGATGTTAAGCCTAACTCTATGATATTCAATGATAAACCAAAACAAGTAACCAAGAAATATATTTTGAAATTTGATTATGGAGAGAAGCAAATC
Organism: Pinus albicaulis; assembly: GCA_034641835.2. NCBI lineage: Eukaryota > Viridiplantae > Streptophyta > Pinopsida > Pinales > Pinaceae > Pinus > Pinus albicaulis. The sequence continues at coordinate 996,159,191 of CM076583.1, forward strand.
TTGGGGGCCTTAGAGCCCTATTTGATTGATATTCTGTAAAGCTTGGATGGCGTTTGATAACTTTGGATTGGGGCTCCTTAGCTCTCTTGGAGATGGATAGTTTAGCCTAAAACTTCACCATCTTCAAGCTTGTAAGGCACCCTGCAACACTAAACCACAATACTTGCAAAACAATGATTAACAAACCTTTGAGACTTTGCTCATATGATGGCAAGGGTGGGCTTATTGTTCAACCAAGAACACGTAAGCCAAAGCCAAGCCTAAGATATGAGCAAATGTCAAAGAGAAGATCCAAATAGTTGGATTCCTCTCCCCTAGGAAAAAGTGCCCCTATGGGCTAGGCTACCAAAACAAATAGCTTGCCAGTAAATCAACAATTCATGAACATAAAAACATACCAAACATCAGAAAGATACAAATGTTACCTCCCAAAGCTGAGCACAAGTCCAAAATCCAAGTGAATAGACCTCCAAAGCCTTTATATTATTGATCAGATAATGAGAATACAAATGAGCAAAGTTTAACCAAGCACTATGCTTCCAACCATGAGAACGACAGAGCCTAATGGGCCACTTTATACAAGGATAGGAGAAGATCCCAATGAAAATCCAATGTAACAAGTGGCAATAGTGGTGTGAATCCCAACGCAAAGACGTGAGAATCCCAAGGACATCAACCTTTCCAAGGGGCAACATAACTATTGTTGGAGTGCTGTTGGCGGCAGCCAAGAAGAACTGCCAAGGAGTAGACTGATTTAGTGGTTGGTAGCGTAGATTATACTGTTGGTTGAGTGAGTTTGAAGTCCTACCAAATATTAGATAGAGTGAAGTGAAGGGGAGATAGACTCCCTAACAAATTTGTTGTTAACTCATATTTTGATTGTCAACCCAAATCTGCATGCCAACTGTTGGAGAACATTTTAACAAAACTGCGTATTGGCTCAGTAGAATTTCCAACATATATCATGTGTTGACTTGCTTTGAATAGGTGAAAGAAACTGGAGATTAGAGTGAAGATAGACTGTAGTGATACACCCTTAACTGCCCCTTCCAAATTTACGTAGATCTTTGATGGAATTGAGTTGCTGAAAAGGAAATTTGTGCCTCTAACTGGTAGTGAACTCAACCCTCTTAAGGCCACACCTCCATGTCGTGATTTGGTTGCCTAATCATCCTTCCACTAACTTAAGAAAAATGGGTTTTGAGGGGGTGTAATTGATTTTTTGACCCCCAAAGTGGATCTTAGAAGAATGTTGGGATAGAGAGCATGATTTTCAAGTACCTGTATGTCGCCAACATTCTCTAGGCTCACTTATTTACAATTTTACATAGAAATTAATTAAAAATCCCCTTCCATGGGAATTTTTAATAATTTAAAAAATGCTATAAAAATCTAGTCAAATTTCGCGACGCTTTAGACTCGTCATAGTATGGTAATATACATCGACTCTAGGCATTAGGAAGGACCCAAGGCTCAATCATCAAGCCACACTCCAGTTTTGAAGGTATGTGTGAAGTGAACAAAGTTCGTACTTCTCGTTAAATATTCCAGAAGATTTGGAATATGAAAATATCCATTGAGGATACAAATATTATATTAAATGTATGAGGAATTATTGATGAATGTTACAAATGAGGCCCGCTTATATAGCTAGGCAAGTGCCTCTTCACGGAAGGTCATGTCCTATTTAGACATGCCTATTCAACCTAATTACTAATTAACTAATCATTATTTATTATTTACATTATTTATATTATTTTATTCATAACATTGTCTTCCTCCTCAAAAAGCTTTGTCCTCAAAGCTTGTTGATGAAAAGCCTTGATCTCTTTTTCTGCTACGAATGTCTTCTCTTCTCGGGGTAGTCATCCTTGTTGATACAAGTTGATATGATCCTTTAAGTGATAAACAAAATTGTCGCACTGAGAATAGATCAGACCATCCTAAATTAATCTTTTGTCGACTTTTTTTTATTATTGGAAATTTATGATGGATTGATATCAAATGAGTGGATTGCACTGACATTAGTATTCTTTGGAACATCAACTTGTTCATTCTGTTCTGAATACATAGCTTGATCGAGTTGTGTACTCCTGTGATTTGGATGTCGATAGAGAACTTTTTTGGTTTGACTTTCCCTTATTTTTTTTTTTTGGTAAGTTAGGCTATTCTATATTAATTCGAGAAAAGAAACATTACATATGCTATAGGCGGGGTTGGCAAGCTGCGCTTAACCAATCCCAGCCTTAGTTTCTCGGTTCCGGGGCTGCCTCAGTGGAGGAAACCAGCCCGGAAAGCATTTGAGATAGAAAATTACAAAATGCGCAACAACGCTGATGTATCTAGATATTACAAAATATGCAGAAACAAGGGTATAGCTTGAGATGCACTGGTGGTAGCATGCTTGACAAAAATCATGGAAGAACTGTGCAGCATCGCAGGCCTCAATCTTCATCTTCATCATCACTGTCAGGGACTTCCTCCTCTATGGGGCAAGTGTGCGCCTGCGTAGCCGCTTCCTTAGAGTCTGCCATTGGACGCCTGGGTTTGAGGACAGGTGCGCAGAGGATGGGGGACTCCGGATCCTCTGCGTCAGGGACGCGTGTCCAATTTCCTTCAGAGTCCATAACCCAGACATCCGATTCATCGCCTTCCTCCACCTGAGCCGACAGCAGATCAGTCTTGCGAGGCAGGGGATGCTCCTGGTGCGCGATGGTAGACTTCCGCGGGCCGCACCTACCTCTCTGCACAGCTTGCATTGGAACTTCTTTCTCCTGCTCAGGATCGGGGCTCTGTCTCGCAAAACTGCCGGAGGAGGAGCCTTCAATAGACTCCAAATGGTTGTCCTCTCCACGTTGATAACGTCTGAGGAGAGCCCCTCTCTGTCCACCTTGGATGGTTCTCTGGCGCAATCTGGGAGCCATTGCACGATGAGGCAAGTGAGAGGCTTCAAAGGAAGGGTGCGTAGCAAGGGGACAAACAATGTCGAAGACAGGGGGAGCGGAATGGCCAGGGAAGAGGTGCGCAAACTTGGTAGTCACAGCCCAGAGGGGACTGCGCAGCGCAACACTGAGTAGAGGGTTGCGCGGTGGTTTGAGTCGGGGGAGTGCCAAAGCAGAATCAAAAGGAAAGACAAAGGGAATTTACTGTGAGTTTCTCAGGGCTGAGGGCTCATCCTTTTATAGGGTCTTGGACACATGCGAGGGGGATGGCAATGAGTAAGCCTCGCACGCAGCTGCGTGCCATAACCAATTTACTGAGCAGGCTCGAGGGAGGAGTGATGGCTGATAGGCAGTTCAATCATGTTAATCATTTATGGTGATTGTTGTAGGGGGGTACCCTGGAGAGGGTAGCGTTGTACTCAACGTCTCATCTTCATACCTTATCTTGTTTGTCTCGTGCAGATGGCTAACGATTTGAGGATCCGCAGCAGGTGAGGCTCTGCGCAGAAGATCTCCGTCCTCAGGGGTGTGGAAGAGATGATTGTCGTTCGTGCCAGTTTTGTCACCCGCATCCGGGGGGTTTGACTTTCCCTTATTAGGTGTGTGGTAATTTTTTAATTTTCTTTTGACGAGGATGTTGTTGAGTTGGTTACAAAACTTTCACATGGGATGTTCATCGTCTGAACTACAACATTTAAGTTTGTATTTTCTGCAACTTGCTTGTCTGCTTCTTGAGTTGTGACATTTACTCGATCACTATCTGTTTCTTCAACTTGGACTTCTACATACGATGCTTTATTTTCGACAAGTTGTTGCACCTTGTTTTCCAACAACTTCCTGTCCTTCTTAAGCTTATTTATTTGTGTTAATAATTTTCTGCTATGGTCTTTTAGTCGCGAAACTTCTTTATTTTTTTCAACAGTGATTTTGTGAACTTCTCTTTGCATATTTTGTATCACCTTTTTACCTTCTTGAAAAGTTACTTTTGCAATTTCTTGTATGTCTCCAGGCGTCACTGAATTTGGCTTCAAGTTAACGTCCTGTAGCGTTATTTTTTTCTTTTTGTGGGAGAATGTCAAAAACTTCTTTTTCGTATTTAGGATAAAGGATCCTAGAGTTTTGATCCAGGGTGAACCCAAAACAATGTCACTATCGTTAAAAATAACGATTGAACAGAGAATTTCGATATAAATGTATAATCGCCCATGTTTAACTGTAAGTCAGTTATCTCGCATTGTTTTGTGCTGGAAAAGTCTAATTTTTCAATTATATTTAACTCAGGAATCACTAATTGGTTTGCAATTTTAGGTGTTATATAATTTTTATCCTCGGCAAGTGAGATAGAAATCGTGACGTCTTTTCCCGCAATTGACCCTTTAGTTCTAAATAGCACTGAAGCATACTTACGTGAAGTTTTTGGGAATCTTGCTTCCTTCATTTCTGAATTAGATGTCATTTTGCTTGTCAAAGTGATCTTAGGGTCTTAAGATAGCCCTTTTAATCCTTTAGTACCATTAATTAATTTCTTTCCCTTTTATTTTTTTAAATCTTAGATATAATATCTTTCCTTTTTCTTTTGGTTTAATACTGCCCTTCCCTTCACTAGATATGATCACTTTATTAAATATTATTTTATACTTTATTATAATTTTTTTTTAAAGCACTAAAAAAACTTCTTAAATCCACTTATATTCTCTTAATATAAGTCGTCTCTTTTTAAAAAATTCAGGACTTTTATAATTGTCTCTTAATTTCCTTTTCCCATAGAAGGTATGAACACGACCCTTGAATTTGCAAATTCGTGACATGAATTTCAATTAACAAGCAAGGATGGAATGGGAAATGATGTCGTTTATGGATGTAGGGGTGTTGTCGGGTATGGCAGCTGTGTTGGTCAACAAATGTAAATGTTTCAATAGGGAAGAAGATGATGGCAGAAAATCGCATGATGGTGGAAGAGCGGTCGAACAGGGTTGACAGGCAGCGAACAGGACCAATGGCTTTGGTTGCAAAGGTTGCATGAGGCAGTGGCTGCTGTGTTGGTCGGAGTTGTGCAGACTGTCGGAGGATTGCGTGTAGCGGAAGATGTGGGGGAGGCGTTAAAATATTTGGGCAACGACGAGAGCGACTGGGGAAGCTTCCGGCAATCGTGTTTTTTTTTTGTAGTGATGGCTGGGATGGTGGTCGGACGAAGGTGCGGCGACCCAAGCATCGAAATCTGAAACAGACGTCGTCGGTCTAGGCAGAAGGCTGAATAGTGTTGTATGGACTGCAACAATGATAAATGTTAGCGACAGGGTACAACAGCGTAGAGGACAAGTGACAACGACGTAGAGTCGGGCGTTTGTGGCGATGGCAGATGTAGCTGGACTCGGACAACAACAATGGAGTGTGGCGGGACTTCCAACGGCATACTATGGCTGATGTCGTTGCAGCTCCAATACGTTGTTTTTTTATTATTATTTCAATTATATTTTTTTATATAATTTTTTTTTTGAGTTTTCTTTTATATATATATTTTTAATTTTCTCACAATTATATATATATATATATATACGATTTTTTTCTTCTTCTTTACTTCTCTTTTTTTTAATATATTTTTTCACTCCTTTTTTTTAATATGTGAGCTTTTTTATTTTATTTTAAATTTTAAATCTCTACCCTTTATTTTTATTTTTATTTATTTTTAATCTATATATATATATATATATATATATTTACGAACTCCCTTTTTTTTTAAATGGCCAAGGGCCTAAATAGCGATATGGAGAAACTCCAAGACTGATAGTGAAATGCTTCGACGACAACAACATTGATGAAATTAATGGTTAAAGACCTGAATCAAAGAGCGTGGCTCTGTGCAGTGGTTAAGCGGTTGAAGGCTCGAACTGCTCTGATACCAAATGAAGTGAACAAAGTTCGTACTTCTTGTTAAATACTCTAGAAGATTTGGAATATGAAAATATCCATTGAGGATACAAATATTATATTAAATGTATGAGGAATGATTGATGAATGTTACAAATGAGGCCTGCTTATATAGCTAGGTAGGTTCCTCTTCACGGAAGGTCATGTCCCATTTAGACATGCCTCTTCAACCTAATTACTAATTAACTAATCATTATTTATTATTAACATTATTTATATTATTTTATTCATAACAATGTGAGTAAATTAGCTTAGCTAGTTATTCATCGTTGATAAGCGAGAATAATTAGCTAAGTGAAAAAAACACTCTAGAGTGGACTCACTTGATGACAGAGTCCCAAGTCCCTTAAGCCTATTACAACATTTCATCATACTAACGACATTTAATACAATTCCCTACAGGGTTTCGGAATTTGTGAGATAGAGAAAGTAGAGAGAGGAGAATGAAGGGTCACAACTACCAGTGCCCTTTTGACTTCTGGATTTCTGAAAATTTTGGTGAGTGCCCTGTACATTGGGCCATGGGGCCTTTAGATTCTGCTAGGTACAACCTAGCAAATAAGACAACCAAGGACCCTCCGAAAACAAATTTTAAAAGAATAATTTAAAATTCATGAGTGGGATAGGCTAATATCCAACCCTAGGGCCCTACTAATGCTATGTAATTAATGGTAATTAAACGCTATTTACGTACCCTCATGCACGACTGAATCCGAAGAAAATGTTGCAATCCCCCCAATCGTGAAATCCTAAGAATTGTGAAGTCTGATGGATTTTGAGTGGATCTAAAATTCTAATTTCTCCATTGAAATCCAATTAGGTCAGAACCACTCTCAAACATTCTAAGTCAATTAATGGTAATGTTAAATTATTAAAGTAAAAGCCCTTTTACTTTAATAATTTAACATTACCATTAATTGACTTAGAATGTTTGAGAGTGGTTCTGACCTAATTGGATTTCAATGGAGAAATTAGAATTTTAGATCCACTCAAAATCCATCAGACTTCACAATTCTTAGGATTTCACGATTGGGGGGATTGCAACATTTTCTTCGGATTCAGTCGTGCATGAGGGTACGTAAATAGCGTTTAATCAAGAGCACTAAGCCCTCTATGTACCTTGATGTTAGTGGCATGGACTGCTCAACTCCTCAATCATGACCCTCGCAAAAATTTACCCATCACTCAAACAAAATCTCGATTTGACATGTGAAGCTTTATTTATCTTATTTAAATACTTAGAGGGTGATATTGATGAGGATCCCAATATAAGCAATGATTTTGATGATATGTAAAGATTTGTTGTATCATGATTTTTTTTGACACTATAGACCATGTAGAGCCTCCTCGCTGATGTATTTTTGGTTTAGAGATGTATTACACTAAGTGCTATTTTGGTTATAAACTTATATGTGCTCTTACTTGCTATATAAACGAGAACTTTTGCATATTTGTGTATAAATGGTTTGGATTCATATGGATGCACATGAATATATATGTTTTTCTTTTAAATTTGAATATTTTATGTATATTTTGGTCGAAGGATTTTTGCCTGTTTTTTTTTCTGGTTCGCTGTTTTGGGGTCAACCGGTTCGATGACCAGTTAAGTTCTGATAACATCGAACTGAACCTTGCTATCAGTTAATATGACAACTTGCCTTAGGGCCTTGTTTAACCTCTGGTGACTTCTTTTCTGCATTCTTTTATCAAACTATATCTCTAATCAAATTCTTAATGATTGCTTGCAGATTACTACCCAGCTTTTTGATTATACTTGGCATCAGTGGTGCAGTGATACCCAAAGTATTCTGCATGAATATTCTTTAGTGCAATCCTCTGAACAAAAAATATTTTCGTTGGAATGGAAAGAAACACTGCAGTTAACATTTGATCGCTGGTTGCTGTGTTTGAATGCAATGAGACGGATGCTTATTTTTGGTGTCTCAACTGATGCTAAGTCTGTTCGAGTATTGTCCCACAATCTAATTCAATAAATTTCCATAGCTGATGATTAATTTCTTGAAAAACTTACTGAAGTTATTTTCTTGTTATTGTATTGCTGTTAAGTAGTATCTTTGTTGTCTCTGATGCAAACAGGAGTTGAAGAAATTATATAGCTGTGCTGTAAGAAAAACTACTGAAGCAATTTTGATTATTTATATTGAACTTTTTTGCAGATGGTCCCACAAGTTAAGAGTGTATGTCCATTGCTTCTGCAAGCTGTCCAATCCATGCTTCAATACTGTAAGTTGATTGTTTATTCCATCTGTTATGAATATAGTTATTAGATTTGAAGTGGTATTGACTGGTTTGAATATTGCAAGTAGTATTAGACATCAACAGAAGGATGCATATCTCTTTAGCTTTAAGGACTATTGCTTTTCTACATGAATGCAAAGCAGTATATTGTGATGGTGAAAAATGATTTATGTGGATAAAAGAGAATAATCATAAAATATTAAGAAGAAAAATATCTTGTGTATGATATTGACAAGGGTCCAAACTCCAAAGTACTCAGAATATGTCAAGCTTGGAAATTCATCTGGCAGAGTGGTTTTCTAAAATTTTTGACGACTCATGTTGACCAAACTAGTCAAGCAACAACATTTGATGATAAGGTCGAAGTTAATTGAAATTCCTTCTCAGTGATTTTTTTGTTTGAGGAATAAGATTTTGTAGATTCCTGCTGGGACTCGGTACAATTTCAAAATGGGATGATTATATATATATAATATCTTCCACAACAACTTCCAGAACGGACTATTCAAAATAGCAAAACTCTCTACCAAAAAGATCGTTTAGTGGTTTATCATTGACATAAGCAAAAAAAATGTCTTTTACAAGTCTTTTAACAGTCCAAGCTTATAGGCTAAATAAAACAAGAATAACTAATTAAAAAAAGAGCACAACTAAGATAAAACTTCGACCCTCTGAAAATACCATCTGAATATATGGATCATATAGCATTCTTATGAAGGGCCTCGGGTCATATTCAGCTAAAAAACTACATATCAATGATCTCAGGCAGCCTTTGGAGGCTTCCTATCCTTAGCCTGTTTGAAGCGTTTAAGAATTGACAGGCTCTGAGATGCACACACCTGTAGAGGAATGATTCTGCAAAATAATTAGAATTCCTAACTGTTGGCAGCGTTCTCATTGATGTCAATAGGTTTGTATGGCAGAGAATATTAATGTCAAAAGTGGTTTCAAGATGTCTTTGTTGATGAGAAAGTGGTGTGAGTGCTGCTTTAAGACAGTTGCTCCCTAGCAAGGCAATTTTTGCAGGATTTTTCCTCATTACATCTTGATCAAATGGACTATGTAATATGAACAAGCTTTTCAAGCAGTCAATAAATTGAAGTCTGGCTTGGAGAAAGATGCTTTTAACAATTCTTCGCTACAACAGTTCTTCTAGATATCTTAAATCCCTTTGAATTTGCAACCAGTCCCTTCAAAATGTGAACATCGGCCTGGAAATTTACTGATGGATTGAATGGTTACAAAGGGAGCTAAGCCCAATGGTCAATATCATATTTGACATGATGAGCTAGATCAATTTTTAGCTGACATTCCAATTGGTGAACTGGCAGTGAATTGTCGAAGTATTTACGATTGAAACCAGCTGCAGAGGATTTTAAAGTAAGCTCTGCAAAGTATTTGGTTTCAAGATGGACAATATGTTATGGCATTACAACAGAAGGATCGCCCATTGCTAGGTTTAAAGTTTAAACTGCTCAGGATCATAAGTCTATAGGCAATGAAGTGAATTGGGGTGTATGGTTCAAAAATCTTGCAGATGTTCAGCACTTTATTATGAATCTGAGCAGGGAGGCTTCATTGAGCTTGCAAGATGTTTCTATGCAAGGTTGTACATTCATGCTTAATATGAAGAAAATAAAGAAAGGTGCAGACGACCCTGCCAAATTTATGGAAGTTGTGACAATTTCAGCCATTCTGCTACGATGCCTTCTACTACAGATAATATGGATATATTTTCGGAGATTAGTCAACAAATTTTTGCATCACTGAACCTGAATGTCAGAGAGGTAAGGGGTATTGGCCTATGGGTGTAAAGACTACGAGCTGCAGAATCATATAATCATGGTGTTGGGAAGAATCACCTGAAGTCATGGCTTGCTTTGACATCAAAGATGACATCACAGTAATCAGACTTGATGTCAAATGAAGTAGAACCCAGAAATCCCATGACTGAACAATCACCTAATGGACAAGACAATTTTGAAGAGAGTCATGGTTTAAGGAAGGAATTTTGAAGTTCTGAGACTCGAGAGTGATGTTGAGAGTGTGTCTTTCTGTATAAATCTTGAAGCCGCTGAGGGAGCAAGTTGTGAACACTTGTTGGATCAGTGTATACAGAAGAGCCACGCCGAGAATATTGCCAACTTTGTGCTTTGTAGAAGAAGCATTGGATGTTTTACCTTTCATCCTTTGTTAAATTCGGAATTTACTCTGGAGAAGAGTATGAGCAGAGAGAAGAGCAACGGTGGATTACACATATAAATTAGTCAAGTATAGTCAACATAAAAAGAAATCTAGTCTGGAAGATGTAGTGGCTGGTTGTGTGGAGCCAAGCCATCAATGGATCATGGATACTTCATGGAGTGTGAAAGGAAAGGATGATGAAAGATTTCCTGCATCTTCCCTTGTAAACAAACCTACAGGCCAGGCATTGAGGTATGGACGTGCAGAGATCACCATAGGTCCTTACCACCCTGATGATTTGAATGAGGCTGTGATTGTCACCCAAAGTGCTGATGTGGGTAAGGGGTACCAGTGTATCTGATTTGTCAGCAACACTCATCTCAATCTGGATTCTAGTGCTGGAGATGATAACCATCATGTAGCCCTGCGTAAGGGAGCAGAGATTATTTTGTGTAAATGGAAAAAGAAGGAAAATGTGAAATGACAGCGACTTTGAGGAGAATGTGAAACGAATGGGTGGACCATCGTTTTAATTTCAAGTCACTGCATTGGAATAGAAACAGACTGCGAGTTATATATATATATATATAAAGATGTATTTTTGGAGTGTAGTTGATTGATTTTACAGTGATTTAATTCGTGAATTGCCTGGCAAGAGGGAATACAGAAAATGTTAAGGAAGGGGAACAGAAGTGAAACAGAATTGAGATAGAGGAGCAGAGGAGATAAACAGCTGTATAGGGGGCAGAGACATAGTACAGTACAGAGTCAAAGAGAAGGAATAACTCATAATTTAAAGATCAGGTGAGCCAGCTAAATAAAATTTTAATCTATCAGGGGATTGGCGTCTCCTTTCAGGCAGTAGCCTGAAAAAGAACAGGTTGGAGTTTGTAAGAAGCGGGAGTGGGTGCTTCTAGCAAGCTGTAGCTTGCAAAAGAAAAGAGAGGTTCAAGCCTCTTGTAGGATCCTATAAAAATTGATGTAAAAGGCGAGTGTGTGCTTGCATTTACATCAACAAAAACTCATGGTTTTCTCCCTTTATGGGTTTTCACTTATAAAGTTATATCTGGTGTCTACATGTGTTGCTTGTGTTGAGAAATTAGGGCTTTTATTACAATTTCTCTTTTGATAATTACTTGTGATTCACTTTATGCTTCTTTCACTTAGATCTTGTCTTCTTTAGATTATTATGTTCTTCATTAAGTCAATTATCAAATGCACAAGAGACACAAAATTTAGGCTAGCAAGCCAGGGCCAAAACCTCTCACTCTTTGAGAGGAAAACCCGATCAAAATTCTTCTTATAGACCTTCAACTGACGAGTACCAAGACCATGACATAGACCCTTGACACTAGTATACCTCCAAGACCTTGTCACTATTTCTTGCTGCTCCCCTCCGCTTCTCAATTTGATCCTTCCTTTCTGCACTGCTCTGCACCAGCACTAGGAAAGCTTGGTTCCTGGCCCTAAACAGTGAGCTCCTTTTCTGCCTTTCCTTGATCTAGCCACGTCTTCCTAGAGACTTCTCATTGGCCTACCTTCCTACACCCTTGATGCCCTAGACCGAGATCTCCTTTGCTGCTGTAGCCCTCCTTCACGCTATATATACGCTAGGTTCTTTACCAAATAAGGTGACCCAAGACGGAAGCTGTACAACCTCTCCTTTGCACTGATTGCATCCTCCTTACACACTGTATTGCAGACTTTCTTTCAGATATTGTGCAGCAATCACAGTGGTAGTATTTCTCCCCATATCCATAATTTCATCGGAGCCTTCAGAGCTATATATTTTTTTTCATCGGGACACGCTGCAAATTGCTGCAAAATTATTTGACCATGAACAACTCACCTCTCTATGTCTGTCAAGTTAGATGAGATATAAGTTGATTCACCTTTGTCTAGGTCTGCCAGTTTCCTTATCACGTCTGAGAACGAAAGTTTGGAAGCACGGCCCTGCTCCTTCAACATTACAATTACTTTAATTGCAAGTCTAGTTGATTCTAGCACAGGCTTATACCAAGGAGAATATTTCCCAGAGGGCTTCCTAAGTCTGTACCAGGCTCCATCTGTGTGAGAGTATCTTTGCTCTAAATTCAATCAGCGATTCCTTGATTGCACTTTTCCTTCATATTTATGATTCCGCCAAGAGTCATCATCAAGACAATATCCACTGTGTCATCATCTTCAATCATGATTCCTGAACCAAATATTTCAGTATCTGTTTCGGTGTCACCAAGCATAGGACAAAGTTCTAATGAAACAAGTCAATGATTATTTTAAACATTCACTGATGGTTCTGGGAAATGGACCGAGTCACCCGAGCCACTAATTCATCCTAGCTCTGGCATGCTACCTTTAGGTTTTGACAAAGCACGATAAACCTCGACACAACATTTCCTTCTCTTGTAAAATAGTTAAGAATTTCTTGTATGGACCCGCAGGCTTGACGCAGATGTATTCTGCTGCACCCGTTGTGAGCCAAAGAACGGGAAAGCCATCCTCATACGCCCAACACCCTCGCAGTGAATCCCTTTTGATTTGATTAGCGAACCATTCATTGGAAAAATATAACCTGAAATGTAAAGGTTAATTGCATTTACCATTTACGATGCTTGTCATGGACAGTAAAATCCGTTAAACACCGTTGCGGAGGACCTTCGTCCGAATCTTCGACACCTGATTTGTGAGTGAAATAGCGAGTTCCTCCTCTTATGTTGTTCGAAGCTTCTTGTCTTCAATAATTTACCTATTTTGATCGAGACGAATCTTTTTTTTCTTGTAATGCATTCCTGTAGCTGTGCGCTTGGGTTGCTTTCTGATTGAATTCTGCTCATTGGTGCCTTGAACCTATCACAGTCTCTGCCCGACGCCAAGTCTACGCACTCTTTTCAACCTCGGAACTTCTTACCTGTAGAAGGAATGTATGTCTGACGAATTCGAGCATTGGACACAATTATTTGCCGCAGAGTGCCTCCCTGTTGCTTCTACTGAACCAGGAGGCATAATTTTCCTCGCAGGGATTAATCCGGCCGTTGCGGTGGTCAGAAATTGTAGACGTCCCAGATTTGTGCTTACGCACAACACACTGCGTGATCGTGAAATGGCGGCAGCTTGTGCATTTCGTTGATCCCTTTTGGGCATCACGTGAATTAGTCACCCATGGCATGGAAAGGATTAGTTGTTTGGTGACTTGGCACAGAGACATTTTATCTAATTGTCCGAATTAGACTGTAGACTTCTGTCTATCGTGGCTTTGGATAATATCTGCAGAAGAGTCAGCTTGAACTCAAGCAACACATTAGAGAAAAAAAAAATATACCCAATGTTGTATGGCTCCCGCTTGCCTCAGGAAACTTCCAGATTAGGGCAGCAAAAACATACAGAAAGTTTTTTGAAGCCCGCATCTTGTCACAAAGTAATTCAGCAAGCAACGCAAGAAGCCATTTTCACAAATTCACTCTTTTGCAAATTTCTTGGCCGCAAATAATTATTTGGCCCTAAAGTAGTTTAAACCTCGCTCCTTTAAACAACCCTCAGCAGATCCATACTTCACATGTCTTAATGCTGCCTACAGCTGTTTGCTATCGCCTGCGGCATAGCATAGCAACTTGCTGTAGCTGCGGCCTCCAACAAATCAAATCTAAAAAAAACATGGGCTGCCCTAGATTCAGAACAAGATGGGCTTTGTCTTCTCCTTAGCTCTGATACCATGTTAATTTATGAACATGTTCTATGCCATTTCAGATTAGGGCACACAATACTGAAGGAGATAGAACATACTAATAGATTGATAGAAGACAAGCCAAAACAGAGATGATAAATGGTGGCGTTACGGCGATCAGCAGGATTCTTCTACCAACAAAGTCTCCAATAGGTCATTCAGCCACGTGTGTCACACATCACCCCAGAACAACCCAAACAAAGGACAATCCATAGATACGCAGCTCCAAATGCCATCCAGAGAGAGAGAGAATTCCTCCACCCAATGTGTGTCAAATGAACTATAAGTCTCTCCAATATATAGGAATCTTTGGAGGTGTGTGACACGTCCTTTAAGACATTTAAGTCTATATTTTATTCTAGGTCGACCTAGCACATAAGTGGAATAAATTCAAAGTACATGTTCTGCTCATCCGATCAAGATGATTTTTAGATCAATCTTACACCTCTCCGAAAGAGGAATCCAATAAAAATATTGGGATCGTCATCTGAGCAGCACAACCTAGAGTTTGGACCTAGTTGTCCAATTTTAACATCAATCTCAAAATAATTCATGTGAATGCTGAACACGTCCCCTGAAGTAGATCTACGACCTAATGGATATAATAGCAGAGGAACTTGACTTGAACAGTGGTAGAATTTGACCCCTGAGATAAGATATGCTTAGTTCTGCAAAAGTGGTACTTAGCGTCTGTGGAATCTGGGCAGTAAATAAGTAACCACAAGTTAAGAAATCGTTCTACAGACTCAGCCTCGAAGATGTGATCTCAGCTCTCTGAGATTAGTCTCCAGTAGTGAATAGATCAGCTTCAGGTAGCAATGAAAAATATGGTAACACGCCCTCAACAACAGGCAGGTACTTCTGAAATGATCACTTCTCTTCTGCCCTTCTTCAAAAGATAGACTCGGCCCTAAATAAGATGACTTGGCCTCCTTGAAAGGGATAGAAATCAACTTTCACAAATAAGGTTCTCGGCCCTTCAATAGTAACTTGATCTGGCAAGGGGCTATGATCTCGGTCCTTCTAATAGATTAGCTTCCTGAGCAAACGTTGACTGAAGAAACAACTCGATCCTTGGATATTGGAGACTTAGCAGAGCAAAAGTCAATAGAACTGATGTATTCGTCCCTCCTGGTTAGATAGCTCTCACCCTTATTGTACAGATCAATTTGGCCCTAAGAAAAATATGAAATTCAGCTTTGAACTCAGCCTTCCAACAAATTATATTTGATCTCCAAAATTTGAATGATCTTGGGCTCTAAACTCATTCTTCAACTTATGCTCACGGCCTGTGTAAGATGAGACTCAGCGCTCACAAGGAGTTGATTGATCTAGTGAGTAATGGCACTCGGCTTCCTTAAGAAGTTTGAGTTTCAGCCTTTGAGATGGAATGCTCATGGCCCTTCTGATTTTAATGGGTCCCGGCCTCCTCCAAGTGACAGATCGAACCCTGAAACAATGCAAATTTTTTCCCAGTCGTTTATTTATTGATTGAAGAACTCACTCCTGGATTGCAATCAAACTCTGCCCTTTCAGCCTCTCAAGAAGGAAAATTTCAGCCTCAAACTTTAGCCCCGAATAAACATAAATTTGGCCTCCGATAATTTACTAAATTTGTCCCCTTGAACCTTCCTGCAATTGTGGACAATTTTGCTCGTATATTGACCCTTCAATCAAGGATTGTCTTCCGAAAATATTTGCTCCTGCAATGTGCACAAATAGAAGATCTGAATGATCTTCCCTAATGGCCAACTAGGGTGGTTGTGGAGGACCACCAAAATCGACTAGTTACTAGCTAGGGTGGCAATGATTTTCCACTGAAACTAGTTGAGATTCCTGCCTGAAACTCTTGAGAGAAACTTGCCTGAGCTCTCAATCTATCAACAAGAAATAATCGTAAAACTAGAATGATCAGGAATGCCCTTTTGTTCCCTTTTCATAAGACTCGCTGAACCTTCTCCAATTTTCTAGACTCTCGTTTTTTATTATTTTATTTTTGGAGTGACTTTTGCCCCTTTATTTAATAATAATAACAGAATAAGACAAAATTGGTCAATACTCCTACACCACCTTTACAATTTTCTACTTTTCCGCTAGCCTACAGGAGACAGGCTAGCAGGAAGGTATCTCTGTACTCAGGCGGTTGGGGACATTACATGAGTGAACAGACAAGGTTCAACTCTGCTATGATCTATCAACAATCTGGTTCTGGACTAGCAGCTAGCACGTTAAGATATAGCATTGTCATTTGTGAAGCTATCGTGTAAAAATAGACTAACGACACTAGACACATCCTTGTCCCTTTGTGATTCTGATTCTCTTAAAAGACATGAATAATTCTGTTACTTGGTAAATGTTTTACTTGAGAAGATCAAAAAGTTTATCATAGATTGTTTGCAACAGTCGACAGATGAATAGAACAGGCAAAATTAATTTAGATTCTGGGAAGTATGGCTTCCAATGAATTATTTTATATTTTGGATTTGACTACCTGGTCATATGTCCTTACTTTTTCGTCTTTGGTACTATGATGCAGGCTCTGTTTTTGAACATGCCCATGATGAACTTCGTGGATTTGCTGAGAAGGCATGCTTGAAGTTAATGAAGGCTTTAATTGTTATTCAGAACATGCATCCATTCTCATTCAGCGATCAAACTATTCTCACACCTATTTTGGAGTTCTGCTACAGGACAATCACAGATCCAGATGCATATGTTCGTTCTTTTGATAGCTTCTTGATTCACTGTATGATCTTTGTCAAGTCTGTGCTTCAATGTACAGAGTACAGATTAAGCAACCATGATCATCTAGGTGGCGCTATTACAAGAATGGAAGAATTGAAGATCAAGTTTAGCCAACAAGCACAAATCATTCTGGAAAACTTTTTGAACGGTGAACGTATAGTGTTACTTTGTAAATCACTTGTTCAGAGGTACAATTAAATAATAACCCACTTTTCCAATTGACTATTTTCGGATTACCTATTTTCAACTGTCTTAACACTGCATTACAGTGTGATGCTGTTATTCTTTAATGTTCACATGAAGGAATTTTGGGACACTATTTTGCTTATTTTGATGCTGGCTATTACATCCATTTTAGACTATTTTACATGTTCTATATATACCAAAGGAAAGAGAACATCTGAAGCATCCATTTGTTTTAGTGTTTCTAAATGAATATAGAAGTTTGTATGCATGTTAGCATATGCATGCATGTCTATGCAACGTGCATATCATTCTCCTGCAGGCATGTTTCTACTTCTTTAATAGTATTCGAAAAGTAATGTTTTAAACATAATTTTACTTTTCTTTTAAATAAGAACAAATTTATTGAAATATCTAAGTTACAAGCTGCCCCAGCTATACCTATAGGAAGTAGGGACTGATAAACTCATGCAGTACTCCAGGAAAGCTATAAAATTATTTTGTCACTGCTCTTTACTGGATTTCTTCTTTGGTTCTGACTGAGGAATTTTAAAGCTTGACGCCTTAAAAATAATATGAGGAACATTTTTGTTTACTAACTCATCTAAAGTTGGATTGTATTTATTGGGATTTTTCTCCCAATTGTAGAATTTGCAGCTTAGTGTTTTAAGGGAATTCTTCTTTCATAGAAGTTGACCTTGGCTCAACTAAGTCTGGTTTTTCCTTTTCCAGTTACCTCAGTGATAGTCCATACTTCTTTTTCTTTTGATTCACTGTTTGAAATTCATCCAGTATTTCCGTTGTGGTTGTCGCATAGTGCTCTTCTGCCTGAGTGTATATAATTTTTGGATCAGCTTCCTTTAGATGGCCTGCCTCTAAATAGTCTACCAAAATGCCTTATTCTCATAATCCAATGGTTGGTTCCTGTTACCCCTCGTGTCAGCAGACATACACATGTTTTTGCAGTACATTTTGCACCATTGTAAGCTCAAGGTCACGAGTTACAGCCTTGTAACAACCAGGCAAGGCTTTGTAATATCTGTCCTAGACATTGTGTTTGGTCGGACCATGGTCAGTCCCTTTGGGTTCATCTTTGGCTCTTTTTGCATTTGATAGGATTAGAGGGACTCAGATGGGCTTACTGTGAAAATTGTGGAAATTTCTGAATCTCTACTCTTTATGCAGAAATTATCACTGTTAATCTGGTTATGCTCCTCCTACTTAGACAAGTTATTAACTGAATAAATTCAAGTTAAAATTGTTGAGATTTTGTGTACTTGGGGTAGCATCAGTTGTGCTCTAGTTCCCAAATTTTGTGGATGGACTAGAGTACGCTTGATTTACAAGACCCAGAAAAGGATTTGGGAGATTTCATCTGGTTTAGGAGATATTAACTTAATTAATTATTTTAAGTGTATTTCCTAAGTTAAAACTTAGGGAACTTAGATAATTAAAGTGAATTTAATTAAACATGTGATGAAATTGTCTTAAGTCACACAGATCAAGCTTCCTTTTAATCTTAGCCATTGATTCAAGATCTGATCATGGTCGTTGATTGTCAAGGAGAAAAGTATAAAGGAAAGGCTTGGGGTCATTTGTAAAGACACACAGAGGCAGAGCACTGAAGCTAAGCTGAGATTCTAGGGCAGGGTTTGCTAAGAATACTTAGAAGTATTTCAGCTGCAGAGGGGCGAATTTAGGTCAAGGGGATGATCTAATCCCGCGGTCTAGAATACACAAGAGGCAGAGATAAGCTTAAGGACAGCGTAGAGGAGAAGGGAAGCTGCAGTAGCAAGGACAGCGCAGTCCCTACAAGGACAATGTGATTTTCAGCAGGAATCCCTCAGAGGGTTACACAGAGACCCTTAGGGGCAGCGTAGTGATTGCATCACCCAGTCTGGGGTAACGCAGTCTCTTCCGGTGCAACGCTGAGGGTTGGAGGTGCTTCAGAGGCTGACGCAAAGGCTTTCATGAGCAACGCTGGGGTTTCTAGGCCCTAATCTTGGTTGAGTTCTGTAAATCCCATTTGAGGGTGTGGATCAGTCATTATTTTGGCCCTAGATCAGCCAGTGAGCTGTAGATCTAGTGTATTCTCTGTCGGGTTTTCCAGATCTGGAACCTAGATTTGTGTATTCAGAAATATTCTTAATAATAACACCCTCCAGTAGCCAGAGACCGGTTTTCCCGCATTGGGTTTTTCTGGGGACTATTTGTCCAGAAATAACTGTGTCACTTTGTCAATGTGTGCATGAACTCGTTCTAGATCTGGATTGGTGGAGATCTGTTATGTGTTTTGCTTCGATTTTGACTTGAATTTATTCAGTTAATAACTTGTCTAAGTTAGAGGAGCATTACCAGATTAACAGTAAATAATTTCTGTATGAAGTATAAAGATTCATAAATTTCCACATGGTATCAGAGCAATTGCAGATCTATGAGGGTCACCAGCAAGAGACTGAAGGTTCTAGCTGCAGAAAGCAGTTGGAAAAGCAGCAGAAACGCAGATCTGAAGGGACAATGCAATTTTTAGAGGTAGATCCACGCAGAGGGAAGGGTGACGCTGTCCAACACTGTGTCCTAGCAAGCCCACGCAATTACTGCGCAGAGGCAACTCATAAAACAACGCTGGATTGGTCTGAAGCCTGCTAGTGTGATTCAGATCTGAATTTGTCAAATCCAGAAAAGACAACAGAAAAAGCTGCAGAAACTCAGAACGTGCTGGTGGGGTTAATTTTCTAAAGTTTTCAGATTTTTAGCCTTAGCACAAGTGACAAAGAGCGGGAGGAGATCAACTTCTTAGAGAGTTTCTTGCCAAAGGAAACTTGCAGTTTGATCAGAGGATCAAAGAAGAAGCTGAATCATAGTTGATTTGGTAGATTTCCAAGGAGGGAAATCAGTTGTCAGAAGGAGAAGAAGGTGCTTGTTTCACTAAGGGCCTTAGATCGATTTCTATAGCAAAGAGAAAAGGAAGTTCCGTCACATTTTGAGCAGATGGCTCCTCATGGACTGCGTGATTAGGATAGGCTAGATGGCCTCTCAAAATTTTCAGTTTGGAAGGCAAGGATCCTAATTGTCCTTGAGGAATATAATCTTAGAGACCACGCAGAGCAGACTCTGGCAACACCGATAGATCCAGATCTCCTTCGGAAGCATAAGGAGGCTGCTGGGCATGCCAAGCGGCTGATTATGGATGGTATCAAGGACCATATTGTACCACACGTAGCTGAGAAGAAGACAACTAACGAGATGTGGAAGGCATTGATTTCCCTATATGAGGGAAAGTTTGTCCAAAGAAAAATGATGTTGGAGACTCAGATGATGCCATTCATGAAGACCAAGGGAGAAGACATGGAACATTTCCTCTTCAGATTGTAGTCAATCAGAGATCAGCTGACTGCAACGGGTGCAACGGTGGATGACGATGTGATAGTCAGGACTGCCCTCAATGCAGTCACAGATGAGTGGGAAACCTTTGTCCAAAGTATCTTGGGCAGAGTGGACCTCCCAGATTGGGACAGCTTGTGATCAATTCTGCGTCAAGAAGAACTCCGCAGATACACAAAGAGGTAGCACAACCCTGGATTGAGCAAAGTGAAGAAGGAAGATGAGGAAGATACAACCTTGGCATTAAAGAAGCAGCCAAAGAAGAAGAAGGATCTTTCAAAGATCAAGTGCTTCCAGTATGGTGAAATTGGACATTTTGCCAGCAATTATCCTGAGAAGAAAAGGGATGAGGAAGCATCTTATTCCAAAGCAGCAGTGGCAGATGATGGGTCAGGAGATGATGCAACCATGAGTGCTCATGAACCACGGAGGTGGGGTGATATGGACATGTAGAGGAGCTACATGGAAGTGAGGCGGGATCCTTGAGCAACTCATCTCTTGGATCACAAGGGAGCTACGACAGCCTTAAGACAGTAGCGGGACACGTGGAACAGTGGGTGCATAGATCACAGATGAAGGAGGCAGGGGCAGATCTGAAGACTGGAAGGAGCAGCGCAGAGCAAAGCAACAACAACGTAGAAGCAGTAGCAGCTCAGAGGCTGATGTGACTTTAGCAGCGCAGAGCAGTGCTGCTTACGCAGTGCAGAGCTGCAGCAGCGCAGAGAGCTTCAGAGGGACAACACAGTGCAGCAGCAGCATGATAGATTTCAGCACAAGGAGCTGATGTGACTTCAGTAGTGCAGAGGGAGTCTGATTATGTAGGCAGAGCTGTAGCTGTGCATTGTTCTTTCGATGCCAACACAGATCTGTAGCCTATGGAGCTTTAGTGATGAGGATGTAGCCCATCAGACTTGTTTGTCAAAGATTGGGCAGTAGATTTAGTTGTTTCTCTCAACAACTGAAGTTGCAATGCAGGTCAGTAGTGGCAATGCTATGAGCAGCACAGATGCAACATATTGAGAGGGAGCTGCAGTACAGAGGTTGCAGTGGCAGTGGAAAAGTGATGGGCAGCAGTACAAAATGGCAACAACAGTGCAGAGTTGAGTGGCAGCAGGCGAAGCATCGGCAACAGAGAACTAGTGCCCAAAATCATGTAATGCATAAATGTGATATATTGCTAGAGCACACCCTTGATGCTAATAGGGAGTGTTGAGATTTTGTGTATTTGGGGTAGCGTTAGTTGTGATCTAGCTCCCAAATTTTGTGGAGGGACTAGAGTACACTTGATCTACAAGACCCAGAAAAGGATTTGGGAGATTTCATCTAGTATATAAGATATTAAATTAATTAATTATTTTAAGTGTATTTCCTAAGTTAAAACTTAGGGAACTTATTTAATTAAAGTGAATTTAATTAAACATGTGATGAAATTGTCTTAAGGCACATAGATCAAGCTTTCTTTTAATCTTAGTCATTGATTCAAGATCTGATCACGTTTGTTGATTTGTCAACGAGAAAAGTATAAAGGAAAGGCTCGGGGTCATTTGTAAAGACACACAGAGGCAGAGCACTGAAACTAAGCTGAGATTCTAGGGCAGGGTTTGCTAACAATACTCAGAAGTGTTTCAGCTGCAGAGAGGGGAATTTAGGCGAAGGGGATGATCTGATCCCAGCGTCTAGAATACACAAGAGGCAGAGATCAACTCAAGGACAGCATAGAGGAGAAGGGAAGCTGCAGCAGCAAGGACATTGCAGTCCCTCCAAGGACAAATGATTTTCAGCAGGAAACCCTCAGAGGGTTATGCAGAGACCCTTAGGGGCAGTGTAGTGACTGCGTCACCCAGTCTGGGGTAACTCAGTCTCTTGCGGTGCAGTGCTGAGGGTTGGAGGTGCTTTAGAGGTTGACACAAAGGCTTTCATGGGAAGCGCTGGGGTTTCTAGGCCCTTATCTTGGTTGAGTTATGTAAATCCCGTTTGAGGGTGTGGAATAGTCATTATTTTGGCCCTATATCAGCCAGTGAGCTGAAGATCTAGTGTATTCTCTGTCGGGTTTTCCAGATCTAGAACCCAGATTTGTATATTCAGAAATATTCTTAATAATAACACCTTCCAACAGCCAGAGATCGGTTTTCCCGCATTGGGTTTTTCTGGGGACTATTTGTCCAGAAATAACTGTGTGACTTTGTCAATGTGTGCATGAACTCATTTTAGATCTGGATTGGTAGAGATCTGTTATGTGTTTTGCTTCGATTTTAACTTGGTTTTATTCAGTTAATAACTTGTCTAAGTAGGAGGAGCATAACTAGATTAACAGTAAATAATTCCTGCATAAAGTGTAAAGATTCAGAAATTTCCACAAAAATCGAAGCAAAACACATAACAAATCTCCACCAATTTAGATCTAGAACAAGTTCATGTACACATAGAAAAAGTGACAGTTTTTTCTGGACAAATAGTCCCCGGAAAAACCCAATGCAGGAAAACTGGTCTCTGGCTGCTGGAGGGTTTTATCATTAAGAATTTTCTGAATACAACAAGCTTGGGTTCCAGATCTGGAAAACCCGACAGAGAAGTACTAGATCTACAGCTCATTGGCTGATCTAGGGCCAAAATAATGACTGATCCACACCCTTAAGCGAGATTTACAGATGTCAGCCAAGATTAAGGCCTAGAAACCCCATCGTTGCCCCTGAAAGCCTCTGCGTCAGCCTCTGAAGCCTCTGCATTCCTCAGCGTTGCTCCGGAAAGGTCTGCGTTACCCCAGACTGGGTGACACAGGCCCTACGCTGCCCCTTAGAGTCTCTGCGTAACCCTTTGAGGGTTTCCTGCTGAAAATCACGATGTCCTTGGAGGGACTGCGCTGTCCTTGATGCTGCAGCTTCCCTTCTCTTCGGCGCTGTCCTTGAGCTGATCTCTGCCTCTTGTGTATTCTGGACCCCGGGATTAGATCATCCCCTTGGCCTAAATTCCCCTCTCTGCAGCTGAAACACTTCTGAGTATTCTTAGGAAACCCTGCTCTAGAATCTCAGCTTAGCTTCAATGCTCTGCCTCTTGTGTGTCTTTACAAATGACCCCAAGCCTTTCCTTTATACTTTTCTCGTTGAAAAACCAACGACCATGATCAGATCTTGAATCAATGGCTAAGATTGAAAGAAAGCTTGATCCGTATGACTTAAGACAATTTCATCACATGTTTAATTAAATTCACTTTAATTATTTAAGTTCCCTAAGTTTTAACTTACGAAATATATTAAAATAATTAATTAATTTAATATCTCCTAAACCAGATGAAATTTCCCAAATCCTTTTCTGGGTCTTGTAGATCAAGTGTACTCTAGTCCCTCCTCAAAATTTGGGTGTTAGAGCACAACTGATGCTACCCCAAATACAAAAAATCTCAACACTCCCTCTTAGCATCAAGGGTGTGCTCTAGCATCACACCACACACTTATGCATTACATGATTTTGGGCACTGGTTTTGTGCTGCTGATGCTTGGCCTGCTGTCACTCAACTCTGCATTGCTACTGCCATTCTGTACTGCTGCCCGTGACTCTACCACTGCCACTGCAACCTCTGTACTGTAACTCCCTCTCGATATGTTGGATTTGTGGTACTCATAGCACTACCGCTGCTGATCTACTGCACTGCAACTTCAGTTGTTGAGAGAAACAACTGAATCTCCTGCCCAATCTTTGACAGACAAGTCAGATGGGTTGCATCCTCATCACTGAAGCTCCATAGGCTACAGATCTATGGTGGCATCTAAAGGATGATTCACAACTACAAATTTGCACTACGTAAGCAGACTCCCTCTACACTACTAAAGTCACATCAGCCCCTTGTGCTGAAATCTCCCATGCTACTGTTGCACTGCGCTGTCCCTCTGAAGCCTTCTGCGCTGCTGCAGCTCTGCACTGCGCTGCTGAAGTCACATTAGCCTCTGCGCTGCTGCTGCTCTGCTCTATGATGCTCCTCCCAGTCTTCGGATCTGCCTCTGCCTCTGCTTCATCTGTGATCTGTGTACCCACTGCTCCACTTGTCCCGTTACTGTCTTAAGGCTACCGTAGCTCGCATGTGATCCAAGAGATGAGGTGCTCAAGGATCCCGCCTTACTTCTATGTAGCTCCTCTAAATATCCATGTCACCCCACCTCCGTGGTTCATGTGCACTCATGGCTGCTTCATCTTCTGACCCATCATCTGCCATGGCTTCTTTGGAAGAAGATGCTTCCTTGTACTTTTTCTTCTGAGGACAATTGCTGGCAAAAGGTCCCATTTCACCACACTGGAAGCATTTGATCTTTGAGAGATCCTTCTTCTTCTTTGGCTGCTTCTTCGATGGCAAGGCTGCATCTTCCTCATCTTCCTTCTTCACTTTGCTCAATCCAGAGCTGTGCTATCTCTTGGTGAATCTGCAGAGTTCTTCTTGACGCAGAATTGACCACTAGTTGTCCCAATCTGGGAGGTCCGATCTGCCCAAGACAATTTGGACAAAGGTTTCCCACTCATCTGTGACTGCATTGAGGGCAGTCCTGACTATCACATCATCATCCACCTTAACACCCGTTGCAGTCAGCTGATCTCTGATTGACTACAATCTGAAGAGAAAGTGCTCCATGTCTTCTCCCTTGGTCATCATGAATGACCTCATCTGAGTCTCCAACAACATCTTCCTTTGGACAGATTTTCCCTCATACAGGGAGATCAAGGCCTTCCACATCTTGTTAGCTAACTTCCTCTCAGCTAAGTGTGGTACAATATGGTCTATGATTCCATCCATAATCAGCCGCTTGACATGCCCAACAGCCTCCTTATACTTCCGAAGGAGATCCGGATCTGTCGGTGTGGCCAAAGTTTGCTCTGCATGGTCTCTAAGATTGTATGCCTCAAGGACGATCGAGATCCTTGCCTTCCAAACTAAAAATTTCGAGTGGCCATCCAGCCTATCCTGATCACGCAGTCCATGAGGAGCCATCTGATCAGAATGTGTCGGAACTTCCTTTTCTCTTTGCTAGAGAAATGGATCTAAGGCCCTTGGTGAAACATGCATCGTCTGCTCCATCTGACAACTGATTTCCCTTCTTGAAAATCTACCAAATCAACTATGATTCAGCTCTTCTTTGATCCTCTGCTCAAACTGCAAGTTTCTTTTGGCTAGAAACTATCTGAGAAGATGATATCCTCCCGCGCTTTGTCACTTGTGCTAAGGCTAAAAATCTGAAAACTTCAGAAGTTTAACCCCACCAGCACCTTCTGAATTCTGTAGCTTTTCTTCAGTCTTTTCTGGATCTGACAGATTCAAATTTGCATCACAATGGCTGGCTTCAGACTACTCCAGCACTGTTTCTGAGCTGCCTCTGTGCAGTAATTGCGTGGGCTTGCTAGGAGATAGCGTTAGACAACATCACCCTTCCCTCTGCGTGAATCTGCCTCTGAAAATTGTGCGGTCCCTTCAGATCTGCGTTTCTACTGCTTTTCTAGTTGCTTCCTGCAGCTAGAACCTTTAGATTCTTGCTGGTGACTCTCCTAGATCTGCAATTGCTCTGATACCATGTAGAAATTTTTAAATCTTTACTCTTTATGCAGAAATTATTACTGTTAATCTGGTTATGCTCCTCCTACTTAATCTGGTTATGCTCCACAAGTTAAAATCGAAGAAAAACACATAACAAATCTCCACCAATCCAGATCTCGAACAAGTTCATGCACACATAGACAAAGTGACACAGTTATTTCTGGACAAATAGTCCCTGGAAAAACCCAATGTGGGAAAACCGGTCTTTGGTTGCTGGAGGGTTTTATTATTAAGAATTTTCTGAATACAAGAAGCTTGGGTTCCAGATCTGGAAAACTTGACAGAGAAATACTAGATCTACAGCTCACTGGCTGATCTAGGGCCAAAATAATGACTGATCCACACCCTCAAACGGGTTTACAGATGTCAGCCAAGATTAGGGCCTAGAAACCCCACCGCTTCCCCTGAAAGCCTTTGCGTCAACCTCTGAAGCCTCTGCGTCCCTCAACACTACTCCGGAAAGGTCTACGTTACCCCAAACTGGGTAACGCAGGTCCTATGCTGCCCCTTAGGGTCTCTGCGTAACCCTATGAGGGTTTCCTGCTGAAAATCACGATGCCCTTGGAGGGACTGCGCTGTCCTTGTTGCTGCAGCTTTCCTTCTCTTCCGCGCTGTCCTTGTTGCTGCAGCTTTCCTTCTCTTCCGCGCTGTCCTTGAGATGATCTCTGCGTCTTGTGTATTCTAGACCTCGGGATCAGATCATTCCCTTGGCCTAAATTCCCCTCTCTACAGGTGAAACACTTCTAAGTATTCTTAGCAAACCCTGCCCTAGAATCTCAGCTTAGCTTTAGTGCTTTGCCTTTTGTGTGTCTTTACAAATGACCCCAAGCCTTTCCTTTATACTTTTCTCATTGGAAAACCAACGGCCATGATCAGATCTTGAATCAATGGCTAAGATTAAAAGAAAGCTTGATCCGTGTGACTTAAGACAATTTCATCACATGTTTAATTAAATTCACTTTAATTATTTAAGTTCCCTAAGTTTTAACTTAGGAAATACATTAAAATAACTAATTAATTTAATATCTCCTAAATCAGATTAAATTTCCCAAATCCTTTTTTGGGTCTTGTAGATCAAGTGTAGTCTAGTCCCTCCTCAAAATTTGGGAGCTAGAGCACAACTAATGCTACCCCAAATATACAAAATCTCAACAAAAATTCCAAGATCTAACTCGATCTAATGAATCCTACTACAACAACTGAGTGTACTTCTCCTATTAAGTAAATTACATTACATAATTAATTCAGATCTGAATTATTGAAGCAACTACTGAAGAAGCCTACATTAAAATTGATTCAGAAGCAAGGAAACTAGACAAGGAAATCATTCACACATATGACACAATTATTTTTGGACTAATGTCCTCGAAAAATCCAATGCGGGAAAACCGGTGCAGTAGATCTGAGGGTTTTATTATTAAGCAGTAGCAATGTCTGAATACATCTTTGAATACCCTCAAGGGTTATTCAGTTACAGAGAGAAACACTGGCAGAAGAATATGTGAGAATTACCTCACTCAATCACTGAGTTTCCGGCTGGTTCGAATGAAGAAGAACCTATTGAGAATTAGGTAGCGCAGAGATTAATTCAAATTCTCTTCTTGATAATTACTTGTGAGCTTACTTCTTTTACTTATGTCTTCTCTTCTTAGCTTATTAAGTCTTTCATCAAGTTAATTACCAAAAACACAAGAGACACAAAATTAGGCTCTTTGAGCCAGGGCCAAAACCTCTCCCTCTTGGAGAGTAAAACCCGCAAGAAATTCTTCTTATAGACTTTTAGATGACAAGTACCATGACCATGACACAAACCCTTGACCCTTGTATGCCTCCAAGACCTTGTCACTGCTTGTTCATTTACTCCTTGAGATGATCCTTCTTTCTTGCACCGTCCTGCACCGTTTTGCACCAAGGCTAGAGAGCTCGGTCTCTACTTGGTTCCTTACTAGAAATACCGTGTCATAAACTGTCTTACGTTGTACCTTAATCTAGCTGACTATATACTTGACTTATTTCTTTTCACTGAGTAGTTCACCTTATGGTATCTTGACACAACTTATCATAACCCTTACTTTAGCATAGTGCCTTCTTGCACTTATTACAGTTTTTTCTTATACTAAACACTTTCATATAACCACCCTTCAATATTGTTCTTCTTTGCACTAGAATGTTGTCATATTTCCGCACTTCAACACTCTCATATACAGACCTTTATTGCAGTCCTATTTTCTTACTCTAACGTAGTCATACATCAGAGATTATTCTTGTAATCTGGTCCGCATAATCTTCACATATATATTATGTTATGCCTCTTTTCTATGCAATTTCTTCACTGTATTAGCCCTGTTCTTATGTCCATAATCCGCAACCTTTTCTCTTTAAACCTTATCTAGAAAACTCTAAGAAATCCGAAGTTCTGTCGTCTCTGTTTTGCGCAGTATATATAGGGTATATATAGTTGATCCAACCTGTATTTGAGACGACCTATCCATGTGTAGTGAGGCCGACTTGAACACTTGTTTATAGGCCGACTTGTAGAGAGTATCTTCCTGTGTGATGAAGGTTGACTTGAAGGGTTT
Source organism: Pinus albicaulis (assembly GCA_034641835.2). Classification (NCBI taxonomy): domain Eukaryota; kingdom Viridiplantae; phylum Streptophyta; class Pinopsida; order Pinales; family Pinaceae; genus Pinus; species Pinus albicaulis. Next base: position 996,187,691 of record CM076583.1, read on the forward strand.
TCCAACGTTGATCTTGATCATCATTTGAGTGCAATCTTCAAGGCTTATGTGACACAGTCTGGAGGCATACAAATGTGACTTGACTCTTCATAAACATGACTCTTTAATTAATACAATTTATGACCAGAAGACAAATCCCTAATAGACATCAAGAAGAAGTCTATTGACCCATAATAAAACCTTGTTCATGAAACGCATGAGCTAAGCATACCAAAAGTATATATTTTATTATCTTTGTCTTCTTCTTTACATAAATACATAATTACATAGTCAATATGAAGACCTGTCCTAGTTACACTTTCCAACAGAACCTTCCCTAGGGACGCTTTGCGCAGTCCTAGCGCTGCAATTTGCAACCTCTGCGTCACCCCTTTCCAGGCTCAGCATTCAACCCCAACCAAGTCGTTTTTCCTTTGTGGATGCTGAGGGACAACCTCTCGGTGCCACTTTTCGGATCCCGGCCTCCGAAATTGATCCACCAACAATTTCCAAAAACCCTTCCTTCTGCCTCTGCGCTACCTCTGCGTGAGCTTATGCAGTCACTGCGTCAACCCCTTCCTTCTGCGCTGGCTAGGCTAGATCACCTTTGCCTCTCTCTAACTGATGTTCCACCGGACCGAGAAAATCTCTCTTCGGATGCTATATCTGCCCCTCACTGCTCGGATCTCTAGCTCGAATTTTTCAGCAAACCAGACCCAAGAAATTTCGAACTCTTAGATCAATTCAGTGTCTCCGTGTGCTTTCAAATGACCCTCAAGCCTTCCTTTTATAATCTTCTCGTTGACAAATCAACGACCCAGATTAGATGTCTAATCGATGGCTAAGATTAAAACATGACTTGATCTTCGTTTTCTAGAAGATTCAAACTCTGTTTTATTAATACCCTTTAATTATTTGTTGCAATGGTTTTCCTGCATTGGGTTTTTTTGGGGGCAATTGTCCAAAAATATCTGTCATTCTTGTGCTAGTATTTCCTTATAATTTTTCTCAGTGTTTGTATGGTGAAGTTTGCATTTGAATTTATTTCAATATTTATTGAATAGATTTCAGTAAATAACTTATTTCTGAATAATAAGTAGGAGAAATAATACTATATATTGTAGTAGGATTTCAAGTTGAAATTCTCACATGGTATCAGAGCAAGGTTGAGCAAGAAAGAAGGAGGGTCTACGCCAAAGGGAACTCGTGGTGCTGCACTAGCAGCTAATCGTACTCCTGAGGGTTGACGCATTCCTTCTAAAGAAGTTGTCGAGAAAAGGAAAAGCACAAAGAAGATGGAAGATCGCGCTATTTTAGAGTTGGCCTCAAGGCTAGAAAAGGAATGTGCGTGTTTATCTAGCTCTGCATCATCAAATGATTGGTATATTGATAGCGGGGCTTCAACCCATATGACTGGAGAAAGAGATCATTTCTCCAGCTATCAATAAGAACTGATGGACTTCCAAATTACTATGGGAAACAAGACAAAGTGTACCCCTGTAGGAAAAGGGATTGTAGCATTTCATATCGAAGCAGGAGACAATCTCCAAGCTAGAAATGTGCTGCATGTGCCAGGTATGGGAATGAATTTACTTTTAGTGTCTCAGTTGTAGGACAAGGGATATGATGTATACTTTATCAGAAGGAAATTCTATGTGAAGCATTCAAGCTGGAAGAAGAAGGCTCAGATTGGGACTCGAAGCAACAAACTATACAAGTTGTAGCTAGAGTCTCCAATGGCACTGGTAGGCAACAATCTTAGTGACGAATCAGATATGAATGAGCTATGGCACAAACGAATGGGGCATCTACAATATGGAGTTCTGAGAATGCTTAGATAAACTCTTACGGTAGTTCCAGTCCTTAGCACCAATCTTGATGACGTGTGTAGAGGGTGCATACCAGGGAAGTACGCTAAAGTAGCATAATCCAGAAGCAACAATAGGGCGAAAAGTGTGTTGGCACTAATACACTCAGATATCTGTGGACCAATGTCCATTAGTGCTCTTGGTGGAGGTAAGTACTTTGTCACCTTCATTGATGACCATTCTAGGAAGACTTGGATTTATTTCTTAAAGACCAAGGATGAGGTCTTTGATCGGTTTAGGGAATTTAAAGCTCTGGTAGAAAACCTGACCGGGAAGAAAATCAAAGTATTGCATTCAGATAATGGTGGGGAATATACTGATAAAGAATTCACATATTTTTGTGCAAGGGAGGGCATTAGGAGAGAATGGACCACTCCTTATAATCTGGAGCAAAATGGAGTCGCAAAATGGAAGAACAGGACTATTTTTGGGGCAGCAAAGGCAATACTGTATGACTAGGATCTACCTAGATTTCTATGGCAGAAGCATGCAACACAACGATATATATCCAGAATAGGACCCCTCACAGAGCATTGGGCAAGACAACACCCAAGAGTGTCTTCACAAGGATGAAGTGTGAAAATTTCAAATCTAAAACACTGCTGCAGTGATAGATTTATTTCGCCTACTTATTTATGATAAGTTATTTACGAATTTCTTTCAGTAAATTTTGAAATAAATACAACTGCAGTAATCACTTAACCATAAGTAGACAATAGAATAGAACACATATAACGCAATAGAAACAAGCACATGTACACAATTATTTTTGGACAATTGTCCTCGGAAAAACCCAATGCAGGAAAACCAGTGCAGCAGATGAGGGTTTGTATTATTCTTCAGCAATGAAAATCTTTTACAATAAGTAGACGAGCATATTTCTTAATAATACACCCGAGATAAATTCTCTGAATCCTCTTGGAGAATTTCTGACAGTCGGAAGGCACCCTAGCTTCCTCTGCATCACTCTGTGTGATCTTCTGCGTAGTCCCTATGCTACACTGCGTCGCTCTGCGTGGGCACTCAGTGCCGCTGCTCAACGCTGTCCTCTATGGCCCTCTGCGTCCTCTTGCCTTTCTTTGTCATTGCTGACTTGCCCTTCCTTCTTCTGCCTCTACAACTCTGCCCTGCAACTCTCCCTCTGAAATCGAATTCTATTCCTTTAGAATCGATTTCCTTCGGGTACTGAGTGTGTGCCGACTTGCTTTCCGAATGACCCTCAAGCCTTCTCTTATAATCTTCTCGTTGATGAATCAGCTGTGAAAATTCTATTGCAGTATCATGGTTTACTTCTCCTACTTAATTTAAATTATACAAGTTGTCTTCAGAAATTAGATTCAGAAAATACCAAAGTAAACACAACTACAGTCGACACATGCAGATCATTTACTGAATACTACGCGTATTCATTCAAAGTGACACATGGATTTTTGGACATAAGTCCCCAGAAATACCCAAAGCAGGAAAACCAGTGCAATAGATATGAGGGTTTATTTTATTAAGTAGATTCTGGGTACAGTAAATCTGGGTTCCAGATCTGGAAAACCCGACAGAGAATAAAAAAAATCTGCAACTAACCTGACGTTCCAGGACCAAATATCTCACTGATCCACACCCTCAAACGAGATTTAGAAGAATTAGCCTTGATCTGGCCCTAGAAAACCCAGAGCTGCCCATGAAGCCCCAACGTCAGACCTGCTAGGCTCTGAGTGCCACTGCACTGCCCAGAGAGGGACTGCGTAACCCCAAAGAGGGTGACACAGGCCTTACGCTGGCCCTGGAGACCCTTTGTGTAATTCTGAAACCCTCTAGAGCTGCGGCGTTGTCCTGCGTAGCACCTGCGCAGCTGCTCCTATTTCTCTCTTGTTTGCTGCTCCTCTACATCTTACTAACTCTTGGCTCCGGGATCAGATCATCCCCTTAGCCAATACTACCCCTCGCTGCAGAAAAAATCTTCTGGAAATTCTTAGCAAACCTTGCCCTAGAATTCCAGATCGGTTCTCTCAGCGCTGCCTCTGTGTGTGTCTCCAACTGACCCTCAAGCCTTTCTCTTATACTTTTTTGTTGAACCGTTCAACGGTCGAGATTAAAACATTCATCAACGGTAGAGATGAAAAGACTGCTTGATCTGTGTCTTTTAGAACATTTCAGCACGTGTTAATTAATTCACTTTATTTTATTTTCCTAAGTTTAGACTTAGGAAATATATTAAAATAATTAATTATTTGAATAACTTGAACAGCAGCTGGAATTTCACCAAACACTCTCTGGGTTTTGGATTTCATGTGTGTCTTAGGCCCTCCACAAAATTTCAGGGCTAGAGCACACCTGATGCTACACCAACTATATAAAATCTCAACATTCCCTCTTAGCACAAAGTGTGCTCTAGCAATGCATCCACACCATGCGCTACAAGATCTTGAAGTTGGATTCTGTGCTGCTGATGCTTGGCCTACTGCCCTCCATCTACTGCACTGCTGCTCTCTGTACTGCTGCTAATGCCACTGCCACTGACACTTCCACATCTATATTGCAGCTCCCTCTCAACTTGCTGCATCATGCTGCCCATAACACTGCCATTGCTAACTGCTGCACTGCAACTCAGTTGCCGAGAAGTAAGCAACTGAAGGACTCCTGCCCAATCGTTGATAGATAAGTCAAGCTACATCTATCACTGAAGCTCCCTGGCTATTGATTTACGTTGTACCCTTGAAGCCACTGTTATGTTGCAACACTGCACTGCGTGAGCACAACCTCTCTGCACTGCTGAAGTCCCATCAGCCCCTCTGCACTGCTGCCTCCACGCTGCTGCTGCCTCTGCATTATGCTGCTCCTTCTTCAGCTCTCCATCACTGCCCTTTGCTTCACTGTGACCTTCTGCAACCATCTCTTGTCTCATCCCGCTACTGTCTTAAGGCTCCCGTAGCTCGTATGTGATCCAAGTGTAGGGCTGACTCCAAGGATCCCGCCATGTTTGTAGATGCTCTACAGATCCATGCCACCCCACCTCTTCTCTCGAGGCACATGAGCACTCGTGGCTGCATCATCATTAGAACCATCATCCTTTGCTGCGCAACCTTGGAATCAGAAGATCCTTTGTCCTTCTTGTTAGGATAAGTGCTGGCGAAGTGTCCAAGATCGCCATAGTTAAAGCACCAGACCTTGGAAAGGTCCCTCTTCTTTTTCCCTTGCTGCTTCCTTTCCTTTGATGCAAGTGTTGCATCATCCTCCTCTTCTTTCTTCACTTTCTTTCTTGGTGATCCTTCTGATCTCCTCTTGGTGGAGGATATCCCACATGTCTACCCATGATGGTAACACTACCCTTCCCAGAATGCTTTGGACAAACGTTTCCCAATCTTCTGACACTGCATTTAGGGCCGTCCTCACTAGGAGCCCTTCATCCAGATTTGCGCCCATGGCAATCAACTGATCCCGAATAGTCTGAAGTTGGAAGAGGAATGGATCTATCTCCTCACCCTTCATCATTTGGAACAACCGCAACTGATTTTCCAGAAGCATCCTTTGTTGGACAAAACCTCCTTGATACATCGTGTCCAAGGCTACCCACATCTCATTTTCCGTATTCTCTTTGGCAATATGAGGTATGACGTGGTCTTTGACTTTGTCCATGATCAAATGCTTAGTTCGCGCTTGATATTCTTCATACTTCTTTAGAGGATCTGCGTCGGTTGGTATAGCTAGAACTTTTTCTGCATGATCTTTGAGACCATACTCATCCAGAACTGATAGGATTCTGGTCCTCCATATAACAAAGTTGGACATGCCGTCCAACCTATCCTGATCTCTCAGTCCATATCTCGCCATCTTGCTTAGATTTGTCAGAACAGATACTCCTCTCCCTCTTTTTGTTGCAACACTCAATAGAAAATGCTGGATCTGGGTTTCTTAGTGATTTAGAAACCCTCTATAGTAGCTGCTCCCTTTGACCATTGATCTCCCTCTTGGAAATCTTTCACCCAAACGCAATTGGACAGTACTCTCCAATCACCCTCCTGATCGAATCTCAGATCTGTTTGGCTTAGATTTGCTGAGTAACTGTCTTCCTCCCGCCTTTGATGACTTAGCTAGGCACAATTATGCACCGACAGAATCTCCACCACACCAGCACTGCTGAACATTTGAATGGATCTTGGTAAGGCTTTCTACAATAGAAGGAATACTGGATTGCGTCTCACTGACTGGCCCAACGCAGCCTCAACGCTGCTCAGAAGTGGACTGCGTAATCCCAGACTAGGTGACGCAGTCCTTACGCTGGCCTGGGAAGGCTCTGCGTAAGCTTGATGGCCTTCTAAATCTGCAACGCTGTCCCTTCCCGGATTTGCGTCCTCCTGCTGTCAAGCTGCCCCTTCCGGATCTCTGCTGTTTTTGCTGCTATCCTGCAGAAAAAATATTCTTCAGCTGATTGCTGGAGATTCAACTTGATCTGCTATTGCTCTGATACCATGTGAAAATTCTACTGCAGTATCATGGTTTACTTCACCTACTTGATTTAAATTACACAAGTTGTCTTCAGAAATTAGATTCAGAAAATACTGAAGTAAACACAACTACAGTCTACACATGTAGATCATTTACTGAATACTACTCTCGTTCATTCAAAGTGACACATGGATTTTTGGACATAAGTCCATGGAAAAACCCAAAGCAAGAAAATCGGTGCAATAGATATGAGGGTTTATTTTATTACGTAGATTCTGAGTACAGTAAATCTGGGTTCTAGATCTGGAAAACCCGACAAAGAATAAAATAAATATGCAGCTAACTTGATGTTCCAGGACCAAATATTTGACTGATCAACACCCTCAAACGAGATTTACAAGACTCAGCCCGGATCTGGCCCTAGAAACCCCAACGCTGCCCCTGAAGCCCCAGCGTCAGCCCTGCTAGGCTCTGAGTGCCACTGCGCTGCCCAAAGAGGGACTGCGTAACCCCAGCGAGGGTGATGCAGGCCTTATGCTGTTCCTCGAGACCCTCTGCATAATTCTGAAACCCCCTGGAGCTGCAACGCTGTCCTACATAGCACTTGCGCAGCTGCTCCTCTACGTTGTCCTTGTTTGTTGCTCCTCTACCTCTTACTGACTCTTGGCTCCGGGATTAGATCATCCCCTCAGCCAATACTACCCTTCGCTGCAGAAAAACTCTTCTCGAAATTCTTAGCAAACCGTGCCCTAGAATTCCAGATTTGTTCTCTCAGCTTTGCTTTTGTGTGTCTCTCCAACTGACCCTCAAGCCTTTCTCTTATACTTTTTCGTTGAACCCTTCAACGACCAAGATTAAAACATTCATCAACGGCTGAGATTAAAAGACTGCTTGATCCGTGTCTTTTAGAACATTTCAGTACATGTGTTAATTAATTCACTTAATTATTTAATTTTCCTAAGTTTAGACATAGGAAATACATTAAAATAATTAATTATTTGAATAATTTGAACACCAGCTGGAATTTCACCAAACACTCTCTAGGTTTTGGAGTTCAGGTGTGTCTTAGCCCCTCCACAAAATTTCAGGGCTAGAGCACACCCGATGCTACACCAACTATACAAAATCTCAACATCAATGACCTAGATTAGATCTCTAATCAATCGCTAAAATTAAAACATGACTTGATCTTTGTTCTCTAGAAGATTCTCACTCTGTTTTATTAAAACCCTTTGATTATTTAATTTCCGTAAGTTTAGACTTAGGGTCCTCATTCAAAATAATTAATTATTTTAATAAAACAAGAACCGAGTGGAATTTTCACAAACGGTTTTTGGGTTCTTTGGAATACTAATGTCCAAGCCTCCTTACAAAATTTGAGACTTGGAACACTTTCCAATGCTACAAAAATCAACATGAAGCTGGAGGTAAGTCACCTTAGGATTTTTGGGAGTGGCATATTGTCACATTTTAGATGAGAAATGAAGCAAACTAGATTAGACTGTTGAGAAAGTGTATCTTGTAGGATATAGCGAGACATCTAAGGGATACAAAATCTACACTCTGGGTAATAGGAAAGTTGTAGTTTATGTATAATTCATGGAGGATCGAGCCTTCAGAAAATTCCGAGAGATGCCTACTGAAGAACAGCTTGAGGATTTACCTCTTGTCTAGTCGTAGCTAGGAGAAGATCCAACAGATGGGCAACCATCAGGATCTAGCTTTGTGACCAGTACTAGTATTTCTTCAAGAGAAGAAAATCCATATAGCTCGCAGCAGATGGGACAATAGGAAGAAGAAATGATTGAGCCACCCACCACCAATGGCCGAATTAACAGAGAATTATGACACACGCATAGGGACGTAGAGGAGTTTGTTGGGGCTCCTAGAACCAGGAAAAGGCAACGTAGACAGCCTGGCAGATACCAAGCATTGGTAGCACAGGTTGAAGAACCCTCTAGCTTTCAGGAGGCTGTACAACATCAAGTTTGGGTGGATTCCATGGTAGAGGAGTACAACTCTATCATGACTAATGATGTCCGGGAAGTTGTACCTAGACTAGAGGACAGATCAGTTGTAGGTTCCAGGTGGATCTATAAGATCAAGTATGTTGTAGATGACAGTGTAGAGAAGTACAAGGCTAGGTTCGTGGCTAAGGGATATGCTCAGAAGGAAGGGATAGACTACGAAAACACCTTCGCCCCTGTAGCCAAATATACCTCTATCAGATCCATTATATCCCTTGCAGCGCAGATGGGGTGGGAAATTCACCAGATGGACATCAAGATTGCATTCTTGAACGGGGTGATAGAAGAAGAGGTTTACGTCGACCAACTAGAAGGCTTCGAAACACATGAGAAGAAGTCTCATGTATGTAGGATAAAGAAAGCCTTGTATGGGCTTAAACAGGCACCTAAAGCATGGTATGGTCGAATAGATGGTTACTTTCAGCAGATGGTATTTGTCAAGAGTGACACTGATCCCAATTTCTACTATCTCACAGTAGAGAATGAGCCTTTAATATGGTTTTGTATGTAGATGATTTATTCTTGATAGGATCATCTAGGCTCATCAAAGACTGCAAGAAGAATCTAGCAGAAGAATTCGACATGAAGGATTTGGGTCTGATGCACTATTTTTTGGGATTGGAAGTTTCGTAGAAGGGAGATATATTCCTTGGGCAAGGAAGATACACTACAAAAATTCGAAAGAGATTTAGAATGCAGGACTGTAGACCCATGGCTACTCCAATGATTACCAATTGGAAGAAAATAGATGCATCTGAAGATAAAGAAGTGGACCCCACCTCTTACAGGCAGCTCATAGGGTCTCTCATGTAACTGGTCAACACCAGGCCAAGACATTTGCTACGCTGTTAATTCCCTCAGTCAATTCATGGTAGAACCAGAGAGGGTGCATTTGGCAGCTGCTAAGCATGTTCTACGATATGTGCGAGGAATAGTCGGATATGGATTAAGGTAGACCCAAGGCGATGATATCAGACTGCGTGGATTCACAGATGCAGATTGGGCAGGAAATTCGGTAAATCGGAAAAGTACCACAGGGTATTTCTTCAATATTGGATCAGGAATGACCTCCTGGTGCAGTAGGAAGTAGAAGTCCGTCGGACTAAGCACAACTGAAGCTGAATATATGGATGCTAGTACAACTTTGTGTGAGGCCATATGGCTTAGAAAACTGGTCGTGAATTTATTCAGAAGGAAGATGGAGGCGAGCAACATTTTATGTGATAATCAAAGATGCATTAAGCTCTTTAAGAATCTTGTTTTTCATGCTCGGTCGAAGCACATTGACATCAGGTGTCATTTTATCAGAGACTGTGTTTAGCGGAGGGTAGTACAATTGCAGTACATTCCCACAGTAGATTAGGTAGTAGACATCCTCACCAAGGCACTAGGGAGAACAAAGTTTGTTCAATTCAGGGAAAATATGGGGATGATTGAAAATTCGTTTCAGTAACAGAAACAGACGAGGCAACAGTACAGTTGTAGTGCAACGCAGTGGTTGGTGGACAACTTGTTAGACATCAGCAGCGCAGAGGATGCTTCAGGGTCAGAACGATATGCAGGAGGCATGTTGTTAGAGGAATTTCCTCGCTAATGTTGAGATTTTGTGTATTTGGGGTAGTATCAGTTGTGCTCTAGCTCCCAAATTTTGTGGAGGGACTAAAGTACACTTGATCTACAAGACCCAGAAAGGGATTTGGGAAATTTCATATGGTTTGGGAGATATTTAGTTAATTAATTATTTTAATGTATTTCCTAAGTCTAAACTTCGGAAAATGAAATAATTAAAGTTAATTAAATTAAACATTTGATGAAATTGTCCTAAGTCACACGGATTAAGCTTTCTTTTAATCTTAGCCATTGATTCAAGATCTGATCATGGCCGTCGGTTTCCCAACGAGAAAAGTATAAAGGAAAGGCTTGGGGTCATTTGTAAAGACACACAAAGGCAGAGCACTGAAGCTAAGCTGAGATTCTAGGGCGGGTTTGCTAAGAATTCTCAGAAGTGTTTCAGCTGCAGAGAGGGGAATTTAGACCAAGGGGATGATCTGATCCCAGGGTCTAGAATCAGCTAGAGACAGAGATCAGCTTAGAGAGGCAGCACAGAGAAGCAGGAGAGCAACAACGGAAAGAGCAACAACTGTGCTACGCAGGTGCTGCGCAGTCCCTCCCAGGACAACGTGATTTAGCTAGAAGCCCTTTGGGGTTACGCAGAGACCTTAAGGGGCAGCGTAAGGACTGCGTCACCTAGTCTGGGGTAATGCAGCCCTTTCCAGGCCAGTGCTGAGGGACACAGGGGCTTCAGAGGATGGCGCAGGGGCTTCAGGGGCAACGCTGGGGTTTCTAGGGCCTAATTTTGGCTGAGTCTTGTAAATTCTGTTTGAGGGTGTGGATTAGTCATTATTTTGGCTTCAGAACAACCAATGAGTTGCAGATCTATTATTTCTCTGTCGGGTTTTCTAGATCTGGAACCCAGATTTGATGTATTCAGAAAATTCTTAATAATAAAATCCTCAAGCAGCCAGCAGATCGGTTTTCCCGCATTGGGTTTTTCCGGGGACTATTTGTCCAGAAAATCATTGTGTCACTTTGTCTATGTGTGCATGTACTTTTTCTAGATCTGAATTGGTGAAAGTCTGTTATGTGTTTTGCTTCGATATTAATGTGAATTTTTAGCTTAATAACTTAATTAAGTAGGAGGAGCATAACTAGATCTAACAGTAGATTTTTGCATAAGTGTAACATTCTGAAATTTTCACATGGTATCAGAGGAATTGTAGATCTAGGAGGGTCACCAGCAGAAGACTGAAGGTTCTTGCTGCAAAAAGTAGCAGGAAAAGGCAGAAGGGCAGATCTGGAGGGACAACGCAGTTTTTAGAGCTGCAGAATTACGCAGAGGGCAGGGTGACGCAGTACAACGTTGTCTCACAGCAAACCCACGCAATTTCTTGCGCAGAGGCAGCGCAGAGACAATGCTGGGATTGTCAGGAGAGAATGGACTGCTCCTTATAATCCAGAGCAGAATGGAGTTGCAAAATGGAAGAACAGGACTATTGGTGGGGCAACCAAGGCAATGTTGTATGACCCGGATCTGTTGAGTTTTCTTGTGTGATGGAGTAGCATTGGATGTGCTCTAGCTCCCAAAATTTGTGGAGGGACTAGAGTACATGAGATCTCCAATACCCAGAAAGGGATTTGGGAAATTTCATTCGGTTTGGGAGATATTAAATTAATTAATCTTTTTAATTAAGGACCCTAAGTCTAACTTAGGAAAATTAAAAGATTAAAGTTAATTAAATTAAGCATGTGATGAAATTTTCTTAAGTCACACGGATCAAGCTTTCTTTTAATCTTAGCCATTGATTCAAGATCTAATCATGGCCATTGGTTTCCCAACGAGAAATGTATAAAGGAAAGGCTTGGGGTCACTTGGAGAAGACACACAAAGGCAAAGCATTGAAGCTAAGCTAAGATTCTAGGGTAGGGTTTGCCAAGAATTCTTAGAAGTGTTTCAGCTATAGAGAGGGGAGTTTAGGCAAAGGGGATGGTTTGATCCCAGTGCCTGAATTAGCAAGAGGCAAAGAGCAACTTCCAGAGGCAACTGCGCAGCAGCTGCGCAGCGCAAGGGCAGCTACAGCTACGCATGTAGTCTCTCCCGGGGCAGTGTTGGGTAGTTGGAGACCCTCTGGGGTTATGCAGAGTCCCTCAAGGGCAGCGTAGGGTCTGCGTCACCCATTCTGGGGTTACGCAGCCCTCTCCAGGCTAGCGTAGAGGCATGCAGAGGCTGACACAGAGGTTTTAGGGGCAGTGCTGGGGTTTCTAGGTCAACATTTTGGCTTCAGAACAGTAGGATAGCTGCAGATCTATATTTTTCTCTGTCGGGTTTACCAGTGTGGTACCCAGATTTGCTGTATTAAAAAAAATCTTAATAATACAAACTCTCCAACAGCCAGAAGACCGGTTTTACCGCATTGGGTTTTTTCGGGGACTATTGTCCAGAAAATCCTTGTTTCACTTTGTCTATGTGTGCATGTACTTTTCTGTTTTAGATCTGAATAGAGGAAAGTTTGTTATGTGTTTGCTTCGATGTTAATCTGAAGTTTCAACATTAATAACTTAATTAAGTAGGAGAAGCATAACCAGATCTAACAGTAGATTTCTGCATAAGTATCATTCAGTATTTTTCACAGGATCTGCCTAGATTTCTATGGGCAGAAGCATGCAACACAACGATATATATCCAGAATAGGACCCCTCACAGAGCATTGGGCAAGACAACGCTCGAGAGTGTCTTCACAGGGATGAAGCGGTGGGTAAGTCACCTCAAGATTTTTGGGAGTGTTGCATATTGTCACGTTCCAGATAAGAAACGAAGCAAACTAGATTAGATTGTTGAGAAAGGGTATCTTGTAGGATATAGTGAGACATCTAAGGCATACAAAATCTACATTCCGGGTAATAGGAAAGTTGTAGTAAGGAGGGATGTAAAATTCATGGAGGATCGAGGCTTCAGAAAATGCCGAGAGATGCCTATTGAAGAAAAGTTTGAGGATATACCTCTTGTCTAGTGGCAGCTAGGAGAAGATCCAATAGATGGATAACCATCAAGATCTAGCACTGTGACCAGTACTATTATTTCTTCAAGAGAAGAAAATCTAGATAGCTCGTAGCAAATGGGACAAGAGGAAGAAGAAATGATTGAGCCACCCACCACTAGTGGTAGAATTAACAGAGAAGTATGACAGACGCTTAGGGACGCAGTGGAGTTTATTGGGGCAAAAGAATCTAGCAAAAGAATTCGACATGAAGGATTTGGGGTTGATGCACTATTTTTTGGGATTGGAAGTTTGGTAGCAGAAGGGAGAAATCTTCCTTGGGCAAGGATGATACGCTATAGAAATTCTAATGATATTTAGAATGCAGGACTGTAGACCCATGGCTACTCCAATGATTACCAATTGGAAGAAAATAGATGCATCTAAAGATAAAGAAGTGGACCCCACCTTGTATAGGCAACTCATAGGGTCTATCATGTATCTGGTCAACAGTAGGGCAAACATTTGTTATGCTGTTAAGTCCCTCAGTCAGTTCATGGTAGAACCAAAGAGGGCCCACTGGGCAGCTGCTAAGCACGTTCTTCGTTATGTGCGAGGAACAAGCGGATATGGATTAAAGTACACCCAAGGTGATGATATCAGATTGCGTGGATTCACAGATGCATATTGGGCAGGAAGTTCGGTAGATCGAAAAGTATCATAGGGTATTGCTTCAATATTGGATGAGGAATGACCTCTTGGTTCAGTAGGAAGCATAAGTCTGTAATGAATAAAATAATATAAATAATGATTAATTAGTTAATTAGTAATTAGGTTGAAAGGGCATGTCTGATGAGACATGACCTTTCGTAAAGAGGCACTTGCCTAGGTATATAAGCAGGCCTCATTTGTAATTCTCAATCATCTCATTCATCACACTTTCTAATATAATATTTGTATCCTCATGGATATTTTTATATTCCAAGTCTTCTGGAGTATTTTAACTTGAGAAAGAACTTTGTTCGCTTCATTTGGTATCGAAGCAGTTCGATCTTTTGGCTGCTCATCGTTGCACAGAGCTACGCTCAGTCCAAGCCTTTGGCCATAAAAAATTTGTCAACATTGTTGCCTTCGAAGCGTTTCATTACTAGTCTTGGAGTTTCTCCATTTTCACCAGTAGGCGTTTGGCCAGAATTAAAAATTTGAAGAAAAAAAAAAGGGAAATTTTTGAAAAAAAAGAAAAGCAAAAGCAATATATATATATATAGTAAAGATATATATAAAAGTAAAAAAAAAAAAACAAAAAAGAAAAGAAAAAAAGAAAAAAAAAGGAAAAAGAGATATATATAAAGAAGTACATATACGTACATACCAAGACAATTTAAAAATAAAATTGTCGCACTGAGCAACTCTGATATGTGCTGCACAACTCATAGTTGGTCGCACTGAGCACAACTGAAGATAAATATATGGATGCTACTACATCTTCGTGTGAGGCCATATGGCTTAGAAAACTACTCATGAATTTATTCAGAAGGAAGATGGAGGCGACCAACATTTTATGTCATAATCAAAGTTGCATTAAGCTCTCTGAGAATCCTGTTTTTCATGATTGGGTGAAGCACATTAACATTAGGTGTCATTTTATTAGAGACAGTGTTCAACGGGGGGCAATACAGTTGCAGCACATTCCCACAGGAGATCAGGTAGCAGACATCGTCACCAAGGCCCTAGGGAGAACAAAGTTGGTTCAATTCAGGGAAAAGATGGGGATTATTGAAAATTTGTTTCAGTAACAGAAATGGGTGAGGCAACATTTGAGAGGCAGCAATATAGTTGCAGCACAACACAATGGTTGGTGGACAACTTGTCAGACATCAACAACGCAGAGGATGCTTTAGGGTCAATGCAATATGCAACAGGCATGTTGTTAGAGCACTTTACTCGCTAAGAGGGAGTGTTGAAATCGATCCATGTACTTTTCTAGAACATTCTCACCATGACTTAATTAACTCTGATTAATTTATCATATTCCGTAAGTTTAGACTTAGGAAAGATTAAAATCTGATTAATAAATCCAATTAAGTTGTCTCTAGGTGGAATTTCTAGGTATTGGAAAATACATGTATTCTAGCCTTTCCACCAAATCTCAAGGCTAGAACACATCTGATGCTACAAAAACTAACATTCCCTCTCAGCGAGGAATGTGTTCTAGTGCTGCAACCCACTGAAACAACACCCTATCTCTACATCATCTCCTGTCACGCTGTTGATGTCTGGCCATACTGCCCACCAACCACTGCACAACTCTGATATGCGTTGCATCTGTGCTGCTGCTGGTCCTAATCAACTGCTGCCAACACTGCATCTGCACTGCAACTCCCTCATTTGCTGCTGCTGTTGCAACTGAGAACTATCCAAAATACTGAACCATCTGTGTTCGGTATGATGCATCTGTCACCCGAGTCCTGACTGCTACTAGTGTCTACACTGTGCCAACTGCACTGCTGCCAACTCTGTACTGCGTTGCCCAGTATCTAATCGCTACTAGCCACTGCATCTGTCACTCTAGCATCTGACTGCACCAACTGCCACTGGTCCACCCTGGTACTGCATATTGTGGGCTCTCGTAGCAAGGTACTGATTCAAGAGGTGGACCTCGTCAAGAATCCTTCCCATCTGTAGCGCTCTAGGGCTACAAAACCAAGTCACCCCACCTCACTCCTTGAGGGATGTCTGCAAACTTTGAAAATTTGCAAACCCCGAATCCTACTATAGCAACTTATTCGCTTTCTTCTATTTGTTAATTTGCGGAACAAATTATTTACTCTTTGCTACGGTAAATCTCTGGAAATCGATTTCTTAGCAAAATCGAATGCTCAACTGATTTGGTGTATCTTCTCCAAGCCCCATCGACTTCTTATAATCCTCCGATGAGACTTCAACGACCATGATTAAATCTTAATCAATGGCTAGGATTAACTAGAAATCGATCCATGTACTTTTCTAGAACATTCTCACCATGACTTAATTAATTCCGATTAATTAATCATATTCCCTAAGTTTAGACTTAGGAAATATTAAAAACTGATTAATAAATCTAATTAAGTTGTCTCTAGGTGGAATTTCCAAAACAATTTCTGGGTATTGGAGAATACATGTATTCTATCCTCTCTCCACCAAATCTCAAGGCTAGAATACATCCGATGCTACAAAAACTAACACTCCCTCTTAGCGAGGAATGTGTTCTAGTGCTGCAACCAACTGAAACAACACCCTGTCTCTGCATCATCTCTTGTCGCACCGCTGATGTTTGGCCATACTGCCCACCAACCCCTGCGCAACTCTGATATGCATTGCATCTGTGTCGCTACTGACCTTGATCAATCGCTGCCAACACTGCATCTGCACTGCAACTCCCTCATCTGTTGCTGCTACTGCTGCAACTGAGAACTATCCAAAATATTGAATCATCTGTATTCAGTATGATGAATTTGTCGCTCGAGTCCTGACTGCTACTAGTCTCTACGCTGTCACTAAAGCCTATGTACTGTTGCTGACTCTGCACTGTGCCAGCTACACTGCTGCCAATGCTGTACTGCGCTGCCCAGTTTCTGACTGCTATTAGCCACTGCATCTGTCACTTTGGCATCTGGCTGCACAAACTGCCACTGGTCCATCCTGGTACTACATATTGTGCGTTCTTGTAGCAAGGTACTGATTCAAGAGGTGGACCTCCTCAAGAATCCTACCCATCTATAGCGCTCTGGGGCTATAAAACCAAGTCACCCCACCTCACTCCTGGAGGGATGTCTGCAAACTGTGAAAATTCGGAAACCCCAAATCCTACTGCAACAACTGATTAGATTTCTTCTATTTGTTAATTTACGGATCAAATTATTTACTGTTTTCTACGGTAATTATCGAAATCAATACGTTTCCGCCTTCGCAAAATGATTACAGCGAAATAAATACAACGCAACAAAGATAGATGCACACACACAAATAACAATGTTATTTTTGGACTAAGTCCCTGGAAAAACCCAACTTGGGAAATCTGGTGCAACAGCTGAGCATTTGTATATTATGTAACAGTTGAGCATTTTTATATTATGCAATAGTAAATTTGAGTACAAGTCTATGGTTGCTCAAATCTTGCAAACAATACAGAGAAAAATCTGACAAAAAGTTAGTGAGAAAATTCTCACTCTGCCTCTAGCGATCCGACTCTAATCTGGGCTCAGGATGAGTTGTTCTACGCTGCCTCTGTGCAGTCATTGCGTCAGCCTACGCAATACTGTGTCCCACTACTCGAAACTGCGTCAACTTCGCTATCTGATTAGTTGTTGTCTCGAAACTTGACCCTCCTGGCCTCCGAGCTTTCTCTCCGGCCTCTGGCACTGAATCAAATCTGTCTCCCAACAAAAACGGAATCTCCTCCTGAAGCTCTGCGCTGCCTCTACACTACCTCTTGTTGCGTCTCTACTTTGCACGCACTAGATATAGAAAGGCTCCCTCCTACCTTACCATCCCTGCCCCTCTCTCACTACAACGAGCTCACTAGCTCTCTCTCCGGCAACTTAGCGCTGCTACTCAGAAAATCGATTTGCTAGTGAATTCGATCTCAGCAAGTGTGTTCTCCAAGTGCCCATCGAGTTCTTGTAATCTCTCGTTGAGACTTCAAAGACAACGATTAAAACTTAATCGATGGCTAAGATTAACTAAGACTCGATCCACGCCTTTTTCTAGAAGATTCACACTTGTCTTGATTAATACCTTTTAAATAATCATATTACCTAAGTTTAGACTTAGGAAATACTAAAAATTGATTAATTATTTTACTTAAGCCATCTCTAGGTGGAATTTTCCCAAACGATTTTTGGGTCTTGGAGAATACATGTGTCTTAGCGTAGGCCTATTACAGACTCGATACTGTCTCAAAATTCATCATTACTAGCATCACTTATTACAATTCCCCGTAGGGCGTGGAATCTGGGTACAAGAGAAAATGATGAGAAGTAGAAGTAGAGCTAAAAACTCTGGTGATGTGATGATATCTAATGGTACAAGTGTCTTTTGTTTCATGCTTGGGCATGGAGTCTTCATATAATCATCAAGTGCCACTCCAGTGGTCAACAAACAGTTCAACAAACTATGTGATATGGAAGGCCAGGATTTCCTTCCTTTTAGACGAATACGATCTCAAGACCTATATCAGTTCGGTGGTAGCTGTGCCCAGAGACCCAGATCGACTTAAGGCCTACAAAAAGGAGATTGGGAAAGCAAAGAGGCTGATTCTCAATGGAGTTCGAGATCATGTAGTGTCTCACATACAATGCCAAGTAGATGTGGGATGCCCTTGCCACACTGTACCAAGGATCTTTCAAGCAGTGAAAGATGTATTTGGAGGAGAAGATGAGGTGTACCAGGATGCAGAAAGGGGAGCGTATAGACCCCTTCCTTACTAAACTTCAGGAAGTCTGGGATCAACTATCTGTAGTTGGGTCAACGCCCTAACCTACAGAGTTTGTACGATTTGCCTTGAATAGCGTTTCCAATGAGTGGCAAGTATTCGTCCAGAGTATCCTGGGCAGAGAAAACTTGCTAGGTTGGGACAAAATGTGGGTAAATCTATAGCAGTAGGAGATGAGGCAAGACTTGGTGAAGAGCACAATAGGTGGCAACAACAACAATGGGACGAAGGAAGTAAAGGAGGATGAGAACACAACCCTTTCATCAAAGGGGCAGCAGGAGCAGCGCAGGAGAAAGAATGCCATTTCCAAGGTGAAATGCTTTAGATGTGGTGAACTTGGTCACTTTAACACCTAGTGTCCTCTCAAGAAGAGGGACAAAGAGGAGAAGCAGGATTAGCAGGTTGCATCCGCTGAGATAGACAGGCTGTCCTTCAGACTGGAGGAAGAGTTTGCTATGATCACTGATATACCTCCAGGGGCGAGGTGGGGTGATTTGGTTTTGTAGCCCCAGTGCTCTACATATGGGCAAGATCCTTCAGGAGTCCACTTCTTGGATCAATACCTTGCTTTGGGAGCCCCTTGCAGCAGTAGCAGGGTGGACTAGTGACAACTGGTGCAGTTAAGTGGCAAAGTGACAGATGCAGTAGCTAGTAGGAGTCAGAGACTACGCAACACAAAGAAGAGTTGGCAGCAGGAGTCAGCAGCAACGCAGAGGCTTTAGTGACAACGCAGAGACTAGCAACAATCAGGACTCAGGTGACAGATGCATTAGACTGAACACAGTTGGTTCAATATGGTAAAAAATTCTCAGCTGCAGTTGCAGCAACAACATATGAGAGGGAGTTGCAGATGTTGTAGTAGCTGCAGCGATAGAGTTGCACTGCAGATGTAGTAGTTGGCAGCAGTTCAACAGGGTCAGCAATAGCATGGATGCAACATAGAATTAGAGTTGTGCAGTAGTTTGTGGGAAACAATAGCCATACATCAGCAGCGCAGAAGGAGATGGTGCTGAATCAAAGTATTGCTATCAGCCTATCAGGAGGACATCAGTACTAGAGCACATTCCTCGCTAAGAGGGAATGTTGATTTTTGTAGCATTGGATGTGCTCTAGCCTTGAGATTTTGCAGAGACGCTAAGACACATGTATTCTCCAAGACCCAAAAATCGTTTGGGGAAATTCCACCTAGTGATGGCTTAATTAAAATAATTAATCAATTTTTAATTAATGTTTATATATTTATGTGGGGTAGATTCTTAGATTGAGAGGTCGGAAATTGCTCCACAGTAGACATGTTTAAGTGTCGACGTTTTGAGTCTACAACAAGACCCATCATCGAGACAAAGGTTGAGGAAGAGCAACAGAAAATTCAGCTGCTCTTCTTTCAATATTAACCTTGAATTTTTCGAGAGAACGGATCTCAAGCCATGCTTCTGTAATATGCCGAATAGGAAATAAACAACCATATAAAGCAACATAAACAATAACTACAACAAATAGAGAGACATCATGAAAAACACTACAAACATGGAGAAACGTTAAGCCATTTTATTATAATCTGAAAGAGGAAAATGTGTACAAAGGTGATCAAAATGATGGCACCTTGGCTTGCTCAAGGCAAGCTGCAAATACACTCAGAATCCCACTGGGAATGGTTGCTCTCTCTCTGCCTGTGTAACTCCTTGAGCTGCTGCTGCTGCTGCTGCCAAAACTTTTGCCTCTGTCTGGAATGGAGCTGCTTGTTGGGGCTGTTCCCTTACTCAGAAAATATGAAACTCCGGATATGAGCTCTCCTCCAAAAACCCAGAAAAACCCAGGAAGGAATTTCGAAAAGACTGACCTCGGAATTTGACCCCCTTGGGAAAATCAGGCACTCCTGGTGAGTACGCTGGCCCTGAACTGTAAAACTGAAAATGTTGGCCTCCTCCTACTGCAAAAGATGACTTGTGAACGGCTGATCCCTTCACACTTCTCTTCGGCTGAAATCCCTGATCTCCCTCCACTCTCGGTGCTGCCTCCTCCCAAGACTGTGTAATCCCTGAGTGTGACTGCGCTGCCTTAGTGACTGCGTGGGTCCTGGCTGAAAGGTACTGTGTGCTCTAATATGAAAACCGATGGTGAATCTCCTCACCTGAGCGGGCACTCGAAGTCTCCCGAGGCTGAGGTTGGGATATTTGCTTAGAGACACCCGTGTGCTGAACAACACTTGCAGACTTCGCTAAACAACGTAAGCGTGCTCAATGTTGGGTAGACAGAAAATCAGAAGATGCATAATAGAATGACTGAATGGCTAGCCTCTCCCTCCTTTTATGCTTGAGAGCCTAGCTCTACCTTGGGCCCCACTCAATTGCGTTGTCCCCTCATGGCCACGCTGTCCCCACTAGACTGCGTTGTCCTGGCCCGTGCTACCACTGCGCTGCCTAGTCCACGCTGACTCCATGATGTCCCTCTCCCTGCGCTATCACTTGGCTCCCCTGGGACCCATGTTGAAATCCAAATTTGTCCAAGTGACTTTAGGGAGTTATTTTATCTTAAGTTTGGGTTATGGGTCCCATCACCCCTTTTATTTTATGATTGAACATTAGAAAGTTAAAATCTGAGCAAAATTAATATTGCCAATTAGACGCTGCTAATTGGGAATATTACAGTCCTCCCCGCCAAAATGTTGCTTGTCCTCAAACAACTTCAAAGATGGATGCTGCAAAATCTTCTAACTCTCCCAAGTGGCATCCTCATCCAGCAAATTCCTCCATCTCACCAAGTACTCCCTGACTGTCCTGTTCCATAGCTGTCTCTCCCTAGTGTCTAATATGGCTTCTGGCTGTAACACCAAATGCCCCTCATCATCTGTAGGTGGGAGCTCTTCTATTGCAGTCACCTGTTGCCCCAATGCCTTTTTCAGGAATGATACATGGAAGATGTTGTGTATCCTGCTACCTGTTGGCAGCTCCAACTCATAAGCAACCTCCCCTATCCGGCGGATCACCCTGTAAGGTCCAGAGAAGTGGGGCTTGAGCTTCTCGGCCCCTTTTTGCTTCAGCGTGTATTGCCGGTACGACTGACGTCGTAGGTTGACCAAGTCACCTACTTCGAACTGCCTCTCTACCCGCCCTCTGTCAGCATATAGCTTCTGCTGATTCTGCGCTGTGGCTAAGTTGTCCTTAAGAGCTCGAAGTATATCCTAGCTCTCATGGATCCAGTCCTTGGCCTTGGGGGCCTTGCTAGCTCCAAAAATGACATCAGCAAAAGTCAGAGCATGATATCCATATAAAGGATAAAATGGAGACATACTCATAGACATGTGGAAAGTGGTGCTGTAGCAGTATTCTCCCAAATGCAGCCAACACAGCAATGCCTTTCGCTGCCCCGAGACATAGTTTCGCAAGTAGCCCTCCAACCACTTGTTCATTATCTCTGTCTGCCCATTCGTTTGAGGGTGATAGCTGGTACTAGGAGTCAACTCTGTACCCACCAAACGAAAGAGCTCTTGCCAAAAGTCGCCCATGAAACGGCTATCCTTGTCATTGAAAATGGTCTTCGGAAGACCATGCAATCTGAAAATATCATGGAAGAACAGCTCCACCACCTGTGCAGCTGTGTACCGTGCTGATATGGCAAAGAAGTGAGCATACTTTGTTAGTCGATCAACGACCACAAAGATGCAATCCTTGCCTTACACCGTGGGCAACCCAGTAATGAAATCCATCGAGATGCTTTCCCACTTTTCTTCCGGAATGGGAAGCGACTGTAGTAGTCTGGCTTGGTGGCTTATTTCCCCTTTGTTCCTCTGATATACCTTGCACTCCCTGACATGCCAGAGTATGTCCTCCTTGAGGCCTCTTCAAGAGAACCTCTCCTTGATAGCCATGTAGGTCTTTGTGAATCCTTGATGGCCCAATAATGATGAATCATGGGAGGCACGCAGTATCTTCTCCTTGAGCTGAGAATTCCCAGTTAATAAGATCCTGTCTCTGAAGTAAATGACCTCGTCCATCACCCTGTACCTGTGATCTGTGATCTGACCATCCAGCACCTCACAAGCAAAGTGGTCCTTGGAGTACTCCACCAGTAGTTGAGCCCTCCAATCTGTATCTATGCTCATCAAGGACAATGTTGCTGTCTAGACTCCGGGTGATAGAGCATTGGCTACCATGTTGTTCTTCCCTTTGACATACTCAATGTTAAAGTCATAAGCCTGGATCTTGCTGACCCACTTCTGCTGCCTCTCTTGCAATTGCTTTTGCTCAAGGAAGAACTAGAGGATGTTGCGATCGGTCCTCACTCAAACCTATTGCCTACCAGATACTGTCGGAATTTGGCCAGTGCATACATAATGGCCATCATCTCCTTGTCGTATATAGGATACAACCCCTCATGCGGCAATAAATCCCTGCTCTTGAAAGCTATGGGGTGACCCCCCTGCATCAAAACTGCGCCTACTCGCTCTCCTGAAGCATCACACTCCAAAATGAAGGGCTGCGTGAAATCCGACAAGGCCAACATTGGGCAGCTATTCATCACCTCCTTGAGCCTGTCAAAGGCTCTTTGCACTGTATCAGTCCAACTAAATGCCCCCTTCTTGGTGAGATCTGTGAGGGGTGCAACAATGTAATATTCCTAATTAGCAACAGCTAATTGGAATATTCGATTTTTGTATAGTTTTGCCGACTATAGTTTATTAATAAATAAAAGTGAGAAGAGGGGTCTAACTCACTTAAGTAAAATAAAGTTTCTCCCTAGTAGCACAACGTTATAACTATGGGGAGCCATGGGAGTCGAACACCACGTAGAGGAGGGGGCCCACGTAGCCTCTAGGAGCTTCTGCGCAGATTGAGGAGCACGTGGAGGAGAGGGAGACCACGTTAGGGTTTTGGAGAGAGGTCAGCGTTATAAAAGGTGGGAGAGCCTTCTCATTTGATTATTCTTGTTGTTGATGATATTTGAGCTAGACTTTTGTCTTCTTGAGCATGCTGGCTGTTTAGCCTGTCTGCAGCACTGTTTAGTGCGTTGAGTGTCTCCGGTCGGAGATCTCACCCTTAGCCCCGGGGGACTCCGAGTGCCTGCTCGGGTAAGGTCATTTCTTCAGTCTTTAGCGGGAGGTTTGGTTGGTTGTTTTGCTGAGGAGCTGGGCTTCTCTTGTGACAACGCAGTCCCTGGGAGAGAGGACGCAGTTCTACTTGGAGGTGTTCCGTTGCGGGGTTTCTGCAGGAGTTTCAGTTGATATCTGGAGTGGAGGATCAGTCTTTTCGATGAGCATTTTAATTTTGAGAGTTTGTGCTTATTATTTGATATTATCATTTGTATTCATAGCTGAGGCCTTGGGCTGACGCTAATTTCCTCCAGAGGCACTTTTTGGTGATTTTTGGAGGCTGACCATTTTTGATATGGTTTCTGGGTTTTGTCCGGGTTGGCGAGTACAGGTGGTCTGCAGATTTTCAGCTCATTCCGGCAAGGGGATCAACCCCTAGTTTTCAGTCCATTCCAGCAGCAGCAGTTTTACGACAATTTTCCAGCAGCTGGGACGCAGTTTCTTAGAGCAGCCATTTCCTGTCTTCTTGAGAGAGTTCTTCACTTGCCTTGAGCAAGAATGGGTGCTATCATTCCGATCATCTATTGTATTTCATTATATTCTCAGATTAATAAAATGGCTTAGCATTCCCGACATTTTTATGAGTATTTGCTTTATGTTCTATTTCTGGCATTTTCTATATTGTCGTATGCTTGTGTTAACATCATTTCACTGGGAATAATGCAAATTGGTATCGAGCATAGTTACAAAACTCGGCTGTATTGCAATGACATCAGGAAAGATCATACGAAGGTTTGTTGGGTACAGGAAGCAAATCCCATCAAGGTACCAAAAATGAAATTGAAAGAACTTAAAAATACAAGGGTCTAAATTTATTCGTTGGAATTTTTGGAATTAGAAGAAACCCTTTTGAGGTTTTTCTGGGTTTTGGGCAAGGATCACCTTCCCAAGTTCCTAGAATTTTCTGAGTAGTTTTCAGTGGATAAGTCAGAGGCCGAAGACAAGCCGCAGTATAGTTTTGGAGCAGCAGTGCCATTTCATGAGGAGCCTGTAGACACATAGCAGGAGGAGTCGATGGCAGGTGATGATGGTGCAAAGAGATTTGGGGAGATGCTCCTCAAATCAGTACAGGATCTGTCGAGGCAGATTGAGGTGATGGGACAGAGATTCACTGCTGTGGAGGCTAGACAACGTGAAACCCCAAGGGGTTTCCAGATTGGCGAGGGATCAGGCACATCCCACCATTTGCCGAAGCATGATGCCACTCAGCGTATGGCATCACATACACCCACACGTTCCACTATGCCCACTTTTCTGGGTGCAGACACAGGGGCAGGAGCACAGCAGGAGCCAGAGCCTGGCCACATGGGTGATTATTTCGCTGAGTATCAGGCATATGGGCAGGAGTTCAAGGATGCCCTTCCATTCAGAGATTTTGTTCATCTCCAGCGGGATAGCAGACCTCGCAACTTTCACAGAGGGAACAGGAAGTCACATGACGGGGGCTTGTGGCGCACAGTGGGTAGACTCCATCTACCGACATTTGACGGGTCATCCGAGCGTTCGGAAAAAGCTTGGGTGGAGAAGTTGGATACCTCTCTCCAGCTTGATCGAGTATCAGAGAGGGAAACCATCAAAATGGTTACCTCGCACTTGGAGGATGAGAGCACACAAGATTGTAGGGAGTTCGAAGATACACCTAGTGTGACAGAGGACTCACCCTCATTAGAGACCTTCTTGGCCGTGCCGGTTGATATCGTAGTGGAGAAGGTAGAGCCTACACCAGTAGAGCCATCCATTGAGGTAATGACCGGAGTCGTGTCCGAGTCTTCGGGTGGTAGTAGCACACAACAGATGGGTGAGGCGACAGGAGATGTATCCACATTCGATGAGGCACTAGGAGATACAGAGGGATTGGATGATGGTCACAGACAGCGGTATCATCGGCTTCGGGCAGACCTTCGAGTTTTGAAAGGGAAGGCCACGTCAGTACGGGAGGCCATTTTGTTCCAGGTCAAGGAGTTGGAGGGCATGAGAGTGGCTTGTGCCAAGTCGGCGGCCAAGTTGGCTTGCATTGGGGAACGACTGGATTCCCTAATGGTACAACCAGAGGGCACGTTGGAGCGTCAATTCATTCCCCTTCAGGCATGCATGGACGGGACTAGCAGCGTTGTTGGGTTACCTCTTCCCATTGGAGAGAGAGAGACGGAGCCACCTAGTCAGATCTCATACGTTGACTTGGATAGCAGTATGAGACGACCAGAGTTGCACAGGGTACAACATCCACATGTTGAGGTTGGATGGCAAGAGATTTTGAGTTGGTACCCGGTGGAGTGGGTTATGGAGATGGTGGTAGACCCAAGTATAGTTCAGCAAGAGTTTCCAGGTGCTGGGAGTACAGGAACCCCAGATTGGCATTGGGATCTAGGTGGGATCACCTATCATTTTCCAGGCAGGTCGATTGACTATGTCTTGGAGGGTACAGTTGGCCTAGCAGTTGAGCATGCACATTTGCTAGGGGAGTTTTGGTTAGCTCCAATGGCCAACCAGTTTATGGGAAGACTTCCTAGGTTGTCTTGGTATGACACTTATACACGGGATCACGGGGTGGTCAACATACCTTGGCAGGAGCCTGTCGGAGGAGGTGGCATTGGCAGGCCACCAGATGGCGCCTTGTATGGGGCCAAGGATTCTTCACCTTTGTGTGGGGCACAGAGGACGCAACGGAGCCGAGCAGTGGTGGTAACACTACTGACACATAGGGAGATTCACTTCTCGGACCCCTCGAGGAGGATTTGGAGTGATGATCCATTTGTCGGCGGGTATAGTGATGCGACGGTGGAGATGATGATACCGATTGGAGGAAGTCCAACATGTAGAGGCACAGATCTAGGACACCACATCCAGGGATGTGTGGGAGCCTCTAGCATTGAGCAGTGGACTTCCGGTGGACACGGAGTTGCATGGTGTTGTACCGTAGTGTGTGGGATTGCATTGTGGAGTAGGAGTGTCCTACATCACATTGACAGCATGCGAGGAGTGACCGATGCCTGGACACAGTCATGGCACGAGACGGTACAGGGTGGTGCAACAGTAGCTTGGGGTATCCAGCAGTATACAGAGGTATGCCTCAATGTGCAGTGGCATGTCGAGGAGTACATGGATGATCAGTGGTATGCGAGGGCATACGGTGGTGCACAGCAGGGTTTTAGAGTGTTGCATCCAGGGAGACTCATAGATAGGGACACCAAGCTTACCTTTGGGAGTAGTTCACCCAGGATCGATGAGGAGACATATGAGCAATACTTGATGGTATCAGTGGGGACTCACGTATCCGACCCTCTTCTACATCACTCACTGGCACAGTCGATTTTGTTGTTGTCCTTTGGCACTTTGGGCATAAGCAGCGGGGTATGCGAGGCTCACCCAAGATATTTGGATGACACTCAGCACACTAGGCGAGAGACCTCTCAGCAGTGGCACTGGGTTGTTTTACTAGTTGACAGCCACAGGTCGAGGGATGAGATGATCCTCTACAGGGATGGCACATCGGTCATCGCTGAGCCTACACCCAGGGAGCGGGTCATGAGGGAGACATGCATCATTCTTCCCTCAGGGCATGTTGAGATCATGCATGAGCAGAGGATACTGGGTTCAGCAGAGGTAGCATTCCAGCATGCGTCTAGACTCCAGACATTGTATCAACACTTCATCGAGAGGGTGGATGGCCTATTCAATGCAGATGAGGTGGCAGAGGAAGAACAGGAGGGCCTTCCTCCTGTATGCCAGGGTGAGGACTCTTCTTCATATGAGTCCATAGGATCAATTGAGGTCGCTTCTGGGGAGCGAGAGCAGTCACACAGGGATAGAGACAGTAGACCAGAGCTGCATTCCAGTATACAGGGTGAGCAGTCAGGGGACTCTATGGGAGATGCTCTAGGCGATGAGACACTTGTGACGATCCAGTCAGAGCTATATGTGATGGAGCCTGAGTCAGTAGAGGAGGATGCTATGCACATCATGCATGATAGTCCTTTGGGGGAGAGCTAGATGGAGGCTCACATCGAGTCAGTGATGGATATGCGGCTAACCGCGGGGTCAGCCATTGAGGAGGAGCAGTCAGATGCATTGACACTGAGTACAATGACGGCAGTTGCAGATCCATATCCTCTAGAGATGTTGGAGGTTGATGGGATTGTTATGCAGGGGGCTAGTAGATAGCAGGAGCTGTTGGATATGGTGGAGCATTCATCTTTTGGCCAACACATTGATGAGATACAGATAGATGCACATACAGTCGGTCGAGCTGCAGTACTTTCAGTGAGTAGTACTCTCCAGGAGTACATCGATGGAGCTTGCAGCATATCTTGCCCACTTTGGCCCATTATAGAGAGAGGGGTTTCCTTCTACAGGCAGCTCTCATTGGCAGACAGGGTAGAGCAGTGGGAGTTGATTACGGGCTGGCGGCAACACTTCAGGCGTGTTCCATATGCCGTTGTTATTGCTACATCGGATTCTTCTTCCAGGATGGACTGGCGGGAGATCATGAGTTGGTACCCTTTAGATGGTACGGTATTCTTCGTAGGGAGCACAGTCGAGCAGGGGCCCTTGGACATAACAGAGGTTATAGATTCCAGCTGGCAGGGCGGCACAGGACATCGTTTCTTCAGCACTCCATCCCGATTTCAGGAGAGCAGGATCAACATGGGATTGAGTCACAACTTGGATTGGAGAGAGGTGATGAGTTGGTATGCAGTTGGAGGTGTAGCATATGCAGCTACAGGTACAGCGCAGCAGGAGCCCAGGAGCATTGATGCTTGTTGGTGGTCTTCACCTCTTAGAGCATTGGTCATAGCTAGAGGCAGTGCACAATCCGAGCCGTGGGACTTGTGCGATTATTGGCCACGGTGGCGATGGGATCCGGGAGGATTATTGGTTGGCTGGTACTGTGAGAGGTCACTTTGGGATCCCGGCATTGAGATATCCCTTCGTATTAGGGTGATGCAGAGGTCAGAGAGGTTTCAGTGGGACCCAGGCACATTTTGCAGTATCGGTAGGGAGCATCAGCTAGAGAGGAGGCTTGTTCAAGCGTTGCTTGAGGACAAGCAATTTTTGCCGGATGAGGATGCCACTTGGGAGAATGAGAAGATTTTGCAGCATCCATCACTTCAGTTGCTTGAGGACAAGCAACATTTTGCCGGGGGAGACTGTAATATTCCTAATTAGCAACAGCTAATTGGAATATTCGATTTTTGTATAGTTTTGCCGACTATAGTTTATTAATAAATAAAAGTGAGAAGAGGGGTCTAACTCACTTAAGTAAAATAAAGTATCTCCCTAGTAGCACAACGTTATAACTTATGGGGAGCCATTAGGGTCCAACACCACATAGAGGAGGGGGCCCACGTAGCCTCTAGGAGCTTCTGCGCAGATTGAGGAGGAGCACGTGGAGGAGAGGGAGACCACGTTAGGGTTTTGGAGAGAGGCTAGCGTTATAAAAGGTGGGAGAGCCTTCTCATTTGGCATTCTTGTTGTTGATGATATTTGAGCTAGACATTTGTCTTCTTGAGCACGCTGGCTGTTTAGCCTGTCTGCAGCACTGTTTAGTGCGTTGAGTGTCTCCGGTCGAAGATCTCACCCTTAGCCCCGAGGGACTTCGAGTGCCTGCTCGGGTAAGGTCATTTCTTCAGTCTTTAGCGGGAGGTTTGGTTGGTTGTTTTGCTGAGGAGCTGGGCTTCTCTTGTGACTACGCAGTCCCTGGGATAGAGGATGCAGTTCTACTTGGAGGTGTTCCGGTGCGGGGTTTTCTGCAGGAGTTTCAGTTGCTATCCAGAGGAGGGGATCAGTCTTTGCCAGTAGGAGGTTTCCTGAGGAGTTTGTGGCACAGTTTCAGCTATTATCATTTGGCATCTGCGCTAAGCCTTGCAGAGGTAGCGTAATTCCTTGAGGAGGGTTTCTTTGGTGATTTTCGGAGGCTGACCATTTTTTATATGGTTTCTAGGTTTTGTCTGGGTTGGTGAGTACAGGTGGTCCGCAGATTTTCAGCTCATTCCAGTTATGTTGGTGCCCCTAGTTTCCAAATTCATTCCAAGAATGGCGCTTTTTCATAGCTTAGCAATGACGCACTTTAGAGTAGCCATTTTCATTTCTTTTCTAAGAGAGTTCTTCACTTGCCTTGAGCAAGAATAGGTGCTATCATTCCGATCATCTATTGTATTAACATTTATTTTCGATTAACAAAATGGCTTAACATTCCCGACATTTTATATTTACTTTATGTTCTAAAGTGATAAATGGGAAGATGAGTCCTCCTTGGGTCCACACTAATGAAATCCGATGATATATGATGGTACAAGTGTCCTCTGGTTCATCCTTGGGCATGGAGTCTTCACATCATCATTATGTGCCACTCTAGTGATCAACACCTTGCATTGAGCATTCAAGAGGAAGCCTTCATCACACATCATCAAGACCTTGAGAACCTAAGTGATAAATGGGAAGATGAGTCCTCTTGATGAAAAAAGATGATTTTGAGAACACATGTGTTGGGAAGGATGAATCCATGAAAAGTGAAGTTGAGACTAACCTTACCTTTCTCAAGGATATTACTCGCGATGAATCTCCTTTTGAGAACCTTGAGGAAGGTGACCCCATTAGCCCCTTGGAAGATGACACTGAAGATTACTTCCACATTGAAAAGGGTAAATGGGAAATTGTAATATTCTAAAATAGGAAAAACAGGAATATTGAACATAAAACTGGAAAATGCAGTAAACATAAATACATCAAAAACATGAGTAGATCATTGAACCATTTTATTATATATGATAGCAGAAAATGAAGTACAAGATCTTGAGGAAAAGACACTCAAGCTAGGAAAAACAAGCTTGAAATGACCCTATACATCAAGACATAAGAAATTGTTGCTACATAAACTGCTGGGAGGCCATGAATACACAATCCTACTGGAAATAACTAATGTTGGAAACTAGGAATGCGTAGATCCACTGATAGGGTGCTCAGAAAATGCCGGGATCAGAGATCTAGGCTTTCTAGCACAATTCGAAGATAACCCAGAAAGGGTTTCTGGAAATACCCAAGATGAAAAATGCAGCCCTAGGGTTGAATTATGCTCTGCAGCTGGGTAACTGCTCAGAGATGGGTGATCTAATAGAGGTAGGATTGTTCTAGATTGTTGTTTGTCTGAGGCAGAGTGAGAAACGCAGTAGATCTACGTAGATCAGCAGCTGGAGGGATGCAGTTGACTGCGTAGTATTGATTGCTGGTGTAGAGCGTTAGGAAGCATAGCTGAAACACAGTTTTGGGGATTTCTGACCTCAGTGATTTTTCTTGCCCAAGAAACTCAGATTCCCCATGCAGAAGCTGCAGATTTTATGGCTTGTTCCATCAGGAGTGCGTAAAGCCAGCTGCGGAGAGGGTGAGAAGTAGTAGATCAACAACATTTGGGTGAGATGGCCACCAGCGGATTGCGTGACCAAGACCAGTTGGAGGGTGCCTCCAACTATGTAATCTAGAAAGAAAATATCTCCTTCCTTCTAGATGAGCATGACCTGAAGCACTTTATTGACAATGCTCAGGCTGAACTGGTGGATGCAGCACCATTAAGGGACTTTAAGAAGAATATGGAAAAGACCAAGCAGGTGATCTTTGACAGAGTGAAGGATCATATTGTTTCACACATCTCTGGCAAAGGGACAGCCAAGGAGTTGTGGGATGCATTGGCAATGCTATATCATGGGTCTTCCGAGTAGCAGAAGATGTTTCTAGAGGAGAAAATGCAGACCACCAGGATGCAAAAAGGAGATCACATTGATCCATTCTTGTCTAGACTTTAGGAAAACCGAGATCAGCTCGCAGCTGTGGGGTCAGCTCCTCAGGCCACAGAGATGGTCAGACTTGCCTTAAATTACGTGTCTGAAGACTATCAAGTCTTTGTCAAGAGCATCCTGAGCAGAGAGAATTTGTCGGGCTGGGAAGCGATGTGGGCAGCTCTTCAGTAAGAATAGTAGTAGCAGCAGTAGTGGCAGTGGTTCGGAGGTAAAGAAGGAGGAGGATGAGAATGCAACCCTTGCATCAAAGGGACAACAAGAGCAACGCAGGAGGAAGAAGGATATTTCAAAGATCAAATGCTTCTGGTGTGGCGAGATGGGACATTGCGCCACACAACATCCTCTCAGAAAGAAGGACAAGGATGAGAAGCATGATCCTCAGGGCGGAGCAGTGAAGATAGAGGAGTAGGAGTTTGCTATGATTGCTCATATACCTCCAGGAGGGAGGTGGGTTGATTTGGAGTTGTAGACCCAAAGATCTACAAGGTGGGTAGGATCCTTGAGGAGTTCACCTCTCAGATCATCACCTTGCTACGGGAGCCCAAAACAACAGTTGCAGGATGGACTAGTGCCAATTGGTGCAAAGGAGTGCTGAAGTGAGAGCCCAGCTGGTTGCTGGGCCATTTAGTCCGAGCGCAGAAATGTTGTAGCAACGTAGAGGGACACAATGCAAAGCAACAACAACGTAGCAACTTCGGTGAGAGGTAGTGTAGAGTGGGGCTAGCAAGCAGTCATCTCTTTATCACCGAGGATGTATACTTGTCCAAATTTAATGCTTTTACGCTTCCACTTGTCTGCGAGTTGCAAAGGTATAGCAAATATGAAGTGCAGGTTCCAACAACATGGATGCAACATTTGATAGGGAGTTGCAGTACGGATGCAGTGTTAATCGTGGCAAAGTCAACAACAATACAGTTGTAGCAACAGCGCAATAGTTGGTCGATAGCATGTCAGACATCAGCAATGCAGAGGGAGATGCTTCAGAGTCAGAGCAGTGTGCAGCAGGGCATATTTGCTAGAGCACATTACTCGCTAAGAGCCAGTGTTGATTTGTGGTAGCATGGGATGTGCTCTAAGTCTCAAACTTTGTGGAAAGGCTTAGACACATGCATTACAAATAACCCAAAAATCGCTTTGGGAAATTCCACTCGGATTGTATTCTATAGAAATAATTAATTATTTTTAAAGGAACCCTAAGTCTAAACTCAGTAAAATAAAATAATTAAAGTGAATTAATAAAATGTGAGTGAGAATGATCTATGACAAATGGATCAAGTCAAAATCTAACCTTAGCCATTGATTAGAGATCTAATCTGGGCCATTGAAGTCTCAATGAGAAGACTATAAGATTGGCATGTAGGGTCATTTGGAAAACAAACATATTTTGGAGACACAAGGTAGAGATTAGAGATCGATTTCTTTAGTGAGTAGTGCTTAGGAAGAAAATTTGATCGAGAGATCTTTTGCAGCGAGGGGCAACAATTCTGATTGGACGGAATCCTGAGTCAAAAAGTACATAGCAGCAAAGGCATAGAGAGCCACAACAGCAGCATAGAGCCAGTAACGCAGTGCCTACGCAATTACTTCGCAAAGCCAGACGGGTAGTTTTCCTACTGAGGAGACAACGTTAGGCCAGTGCCAAATCTTGGAGAGATTTTTCGAGGCCAGAAGGCCTTAGTTTCCAGCCAGTAGTGAGACCAGCACAGAGGCATATGAGCAAACGTAGTTGTGACGCAGAGACTACGTGGGTGACACAGTCACTGCACAGAGGAAACACTGTTGATTTTTGGTAGCATCGGAAGTGCTCTAAGTCTCCAAATTTGTGGAGAGGCTTAGGCACTAGTATTCCAAAGAACCCAAAAACCGTTTGTGAAAATTCCACTCGGAATATGTTTTATTGTAAAAATTAATTATTTTAATGGCGACCCTAAGTTTAAACTTAGGGAAATTAAATAATTAATGGGTATTAATAAAATAAAGTGAGAATAATCTAGAAAAAGTGAAGATCAAGTCAAGTTATAATCTTAGTCGTTGATTAGAGATCCAATCTTGGTCGTCGATTTATCAATGAGAAGACTATAAAGGAAGGCTTGAGGGTCATTTGGAAAGACACACCGAGTGAATCAAGTGATCAAATTCTTCTGACGGAGCAAGTGCTCAAACAAGGATCAGATCTAAGTGATTCCAGTTGTAGTGAGGGGCAGAGACAGTTATTGGTCGGAGGATCTTCTCCGGTACCAAGAATACATAGCAGAGAGGCAACATAATCAGCAAAGGAAGTAGAACAGCCTCCAAAGGGTGTGACGTAGGCCCCAAAAGGGGTGACGTGGGCCCACATAGAGGCTGCGTAGTGTTTTCGTGAGATAGTCTGAGATTTGTTAGGAGATCTGTGTTCTGAGGCAGGAGGGCTGGAACTCGAATCGCCGAGGAGCATATCGATCCCAGAGAGGAGGTGACTGTTGAAATTTGGTTACCTGAGGACAGATGGTTCCCTAAGGCTTTGATCTTTGGCCTAGGGAAAAGTGTTTAATTTTTCTCCTAAAGTGACTTTATAAAGTTATAAAGTCAAATCTAATTTAAAAGTGACTTTAAGTGATAAAGTTACTAAGGTCTAATTTTAAAGTGACTTTAATAAAGTCAATGTGAAATTAGAAAGTGGAAACTTGAAAGTGACTTTGGAAATAAATGACTAAGTGGGTCTTTATTAAAGTGGGGTGAATTAAAAAATAGAAAGTGAGATTTAAATGAGCATTTAATCTACGACCCCTAGATCTAAAGCTATCTCAGCCATTAGATTTAGGGATTCCCCAAAAGTCACTTAGGGTTAGGTTAAAGGAGGAAAATGAGGGAAAAGGTCATTCATTTTTTCATGAGCAGATTGAGAGAGGAGAAGAGAAAGCTAAGGAGATTTCTAAGTAGTGAGAAGAAAGAGGGCAGCAGTGAGGAGATTCAGCAAAAAGTATAGCAACATTTATTGGCACAAATCCCAAGGCAGAAATCCGTACAGCAAGAGAGAGGCACTGTTTCCAAGAAAGGGTGGCACAAAAATCAAGGAAGAGGGCAGCAACATTAAGCACGAAGTTTGAGGCAGAAATCTGGGCACGAAAATTGAGGAGAAGTGTTGCTGATTTTTCGGCACAAAAACCGAGAAAAAGGACAGTAGCTTCAGCGCTGATTTCAAGGTTGTTTCTGGGCAAAAATTTTGAGGAGGGCTAATGTACAAATCCGTATAGTCCATAGAGTACCGTACAGCTGATTCTAGCACGTTTTCCGAGGTGGCCGTACAACATTTATTGCTGTCATTAATGCTGTAATAATTTCTGTTTTGCAAGTTGCTAATTTGGCACAATTTCCGAGGTGGTGTGCAAGCACGAAAATCGAGATAAGTCTGTAAATTTGGTTGCTGGAATTTTTACTTTGTTTTTCTGTTTCACTGTAAAAGCAATATTCAGAAAATAAAGAGAAGCTTTCGAACTGGTTTTCCCCAAGAGTTGTAGGGGGTTTTTCCAGGGTCAAGTTGAATAAAAATCAGCGTGTCTATTTTCTGTGTGTGGCTGATTTATTTTTTTAAGTTTTATTTTTGCATTTCGGCACTGTGAAATTTCCAGAATTTGTGTTTTTAAAAAATATTTATTTTTCCAACTTGTTGAATGTATGGCTATGGGAATGAGAATTTAACTTTATAGGAGAAATAAGCAGAAATTGAAAAGCGGGGTTGGGTTATAAAATTTCTACATGGTATCAGAGCTATTTTGTTGAAAAGTGCAGTTTGGGACAGCAAGAAGAAAACTTACAGCAAGCTGATTTTTCACACAGAAAACAGTACTTTTACTACAACAGTGTTATTTTCAGTTTATTAGGACAGTGAGCATGTCTTTGGGCTTGAGGGTGGAGGATGGGTTGGATGAGCATAGCAACTACAGTGTTTGGAAGGAGAGAATGCAAAGCATCTTTGAGGAGCGAGAAGTCTGAGATATCATGGTGCATACCGCACAACACCCTGTTAATGTGCCTATTGATGTTGTTCAGTTGGCAGCATTTAATAAGAAGAATAACAAGGGTAAGGGACTGATTCTAGATGGAATCAAAGACCATTGCATTCCTCATGTGAGAGGAAAGAGATATGCTCATGACTCATGAGATGTGGACAACATTGACCAATCTCTACCAGAGTACCAATGAGAATAGGAAATTGGTCCTAAAGGAGAAACTGAAGACCATTAAGATGGGTAAGACTGATAGTGCAGCTGGATATCTCACAAATATTGCTTATGTAAGAGATGCATTAGCAGCAGTTGGAGAGATCATTCCACCCATTGAGTTGGTGCGAATTGCAATGAATGGCCTTCCTAGTTCATGGTTGAACTTTGCTGATGGGGTTTGTGCACGTGAGACCCTTCCCTCTTGGGAGAGGTTCTGGGATGATTACATATAGATAGAAATCAGAAAGAGCCAGCTTGGGGCAGCCAAACCAGTTCAGTAGGATGAGGATGTAGCACTATTGGCAGAAGGCAAGAAAGGCAAGGGAAAGAAGCAAGCTTCCACAAGTAGTGGTGGGGGCAAAGGCAAAGGTAAACAGGGGAACACGCAGAAGCACTATTCCAAGGTGAAGTGTTGGAATTGTCAGAAGATGGGACACTGTGAAGTTGTGTGTCAGGAGAAGAAGAAGAAGGGGAAGAACCAGAGCATGGCAGCATCAGCAAAGATAGAGGACTTTATGGATAGCTTTGACCGGGAGTTTGGGTTCATTGCTTGTGAGTCCACTAGTGCAAGATCACCTGCCACAGAGATTGAGAGGGAGTGTGAATTTCCCTCCACTAGCGGAGCATCTTCAGGTATCTGGTATGTTGACAGTGGAGCTTCACGTCATATGACAGGAGTCCATGAGTACTTCTCAGAGCTTTCAAAGAGAGGCACTGATATAGAGGTGGTACTCGGAGATGGCAGCGTTGTTAGCGTAGTCGGTGTGGGGACATTGACATTTGATAGGGAACCCAAACCTCCCTTGAAGGTGTCAATTGTTCTATATGTGCCAAGGATGAGGAATAACCTCATATCCGTCTCAGCATTGGAGGACAGAGGATATGAGATATTGTTCAGGAGAGGACAGGTGCTGATATATCCCAGGGGCGCTCTAGCGGATTCAGCTAGAGTGATTGGTGTACACCATGCAAAGGTGTACAAGTTTGCATTTCAACCCCTTTTGGCATTGAGCAGTAGTACCGGCAGCAGAGCTAGCAGCTTAGAGCTGTGCGAGATTTGGCACCGCAGGATGGGGCACATGTATCATGGAGCCTTGAGGACATTGCGGGAGATCACTACAGGTGTGCCAGATTTCGATACTAATCACTTTGATACATGCATAGGATGAGCTATGGGAAAGTTTACCAAATGCCCTTTTCCCAGCAGTGACAGCAGATCGACTGGGATACTTAATTTCATTCATTCCGATGTGAGCGGTCGGATGTCTCATGTTTCTTTGAGTGGATATGAGTATTATGTTTTATTCATTGATGATCACTCCAGGAGGACCTGGATTTATTTCTTGAAGACCAAGAGTGAGGTCTTCAAGCGGTTTCAGGAGTTCAGAGCTCTTGTGGAGACTCAGACAGGTTGGAAGATCAAGTCCCTGAGGTCGGACAATGGAGGGGAGTACACCCTTGGCGAGTTTGTTGACTATTGTGCTGAGGCAGGCATTAGGAGCGAGTTCAAAATTCCTCACAACCCCCAGCAGAACGGGGTTGCGGAGAGGAAGAACAGATCCATTGTTGGGGCTGTCAAAGCCATGTTACATGATCAGGGGTTACCATTGTTTTTTTGGGCAGAGGCCTGCAACACTGGTGTATATTTGTAGAACAGGAGTCCGCATCGTGCTTTGGGGCATGTGACTCCGGAGGAAGCTTTTTCTGGGAAGAAGCCTAATGTTGTTCATCTTCGTATCTTTGGGTGTATTGCATACTCCTACGTACCCAAGGAGAAGAGGACCAAGCTAGAGCCCACTACAAAGAAGGGTGTCTTTGTGGGCTACAGTGAGACCTTGAAGGCCTTTCGGATTTATATTCCCGCATAGAGGAGAGTTGTTGTCAGACAGGATGTGAAATTCGAGGAGGACAGGGCTTTCAGGAGGTCACGGGAGATAGAGTATCTGGATCGGCCAGACCCTCAAGAGCAGCTGAGTCAGGCACAGGGATCCAGTGGGCAGGGATCAGGAGGATCTGGAGGTACATCGATTACGGTGTTAGGTCCATCAATGGGCAGTGGCTCACAGAGTTAGAGGGGTGGTGCTTCAGGCAGTTTGTAGAGCAGTTCACTAGGGAGTCCACTGATGGATAGTTCACACGGTACATCAGCGTCTACAGGTTCAGGTTCAGGCAAGAAGACAGCAGACAGACAGTCAGGAGTTCAGGCTCCTGATCAGGAGGAGAAGCTTCATTCTCTAGTGGGAGAAGTGTGCTCAGGGAAGAGGAAGCCCAAGTGGCTTCAGGATACCTTGAGAAAGGCCACATCTGTTGCTGGGGCTAAGAGGCCAGTCAGAGAGAGCAGACCACTTGATAGGTTCTGTAGCTATATGGCAATGGTTGCCAACATCATTGACTTGGAGCCTTCTAGCTATGGGGAGGCAGGTAGCCAGCAAGTCTAGAGAGAGGCCATGCAGGAGGAGTATTCTTCTATCATGAAGAATGATGTTGGGAGGTGGTGCCGAGGCCCGAGGGCAAATCCGTGGTTACTTCCAGATGGCTTTACAAGGTAAATAGATGGCAGCATTGAGAAATTCAAAGCAAGGTTTGTGGCTAAAGGGTTCTCCTAGGTAGAGGGATTTGATTATGAGGAGACCTTCGCTCCCATGGCTCGATATACTTCGATTCGCTCCATCATATCAACAACAACAGAGATGGGTTGGAAGATCCACCAGATGGATGTGAAGACCGCATTTCTCAATGGCTTCATACAAGAGGATGTGTACATTAAGCAGCCACAGGGCTTTGAGGTGCATGGGAAGGAGTCCCATGTGTGCAGACTGAAGAAGGCCCTTTATGGCCTGAAGCAAGCTTCTAGAGCTTGGTATTCCAGGATAGATACATACTTGTAGGAGATGGGTTTCACAAAGAGTGATGCAGATCCGAACCTTTACTTTATTGTGATAGGTGAGGAGCCTCTCATTCTGGTGTTCTATGTGGATGACTTTGTCATTACGGGTGCAGAGAGACTCATAGAGCACTGCAAGAGAGATCTTGCGTCAGAGTTCGAGATGAAGGACATTGGCTTGATGCATTACTTTTTGGGTTTGGAGGTGTGGCAGGAGGAGGGGCTTTTCTTCTTGGGGCAGGGGAAGTATATTGTGGACATCCTTAGCAGATTCCACATGGAGAATTGTAGATCCATGTCGATATCGATGATCACCAACTGGAAGAAGATTCATGCTTCAGATTCCGAGTTGGTGGACCCCACATTGTATAGACAATTGATTGGTTCCTTGATGTATTTGGTCAACACTAGACCAGATATATGCTTTGCAGTCTACACGATGAGCTAGTTCATGTGTGAGCCCAGGAGGGTGCACTTGGTTTGCTGCAAAACACATTTTGCGGTACTTGCAGGGGACAGTGGATTATGGCCTGGATTATAGGTAGGGGGATGGAGTGAGATTGGCAGGTTACATTGATTCTGATTGGGTAGGTTGTGCTTCTGATAGGAAGAGCACTTCAAGGTGTTGTTTTGGGTTGGGTTCGACAATGGTGTCGTGGTTCAGCTGAAAGCAGCAGGTAGTAGCATTGAGTTCAGCGGAAGTAGAGTACATGGCAGCCAGTCTATCTAGTTGTGAGGCCATATGGCTTCGCAAGATGTTGTTTGGCTTATTTGGTCAGTCGTTGAGACCTTCAGTGATATACTGTGATAATTAGAGTTGCATTAAACTCACGGAAAATCCAGTATTTCATGACAGGTCAAAGCATATCGGCGTCAGATATCATTTCATCAGAAACTATGTTCAGAAGGGAACTGTGAAGCTTGAGTATATTCCCACTGATGAGCAGGTTGCAGATATTCTTACCAAAGCCTTACCACGGGGCAAGCATGTCTACTTAAGAGACAAGATGGGTGTGGTGAGGAACACCTTCCTCGGTAAAAGGGAGTGTTGAAATTTAGTTACCAGAGGACAGGTGGTTCCCTAAGGCTTTGATCTTTGGCCTAGGGAAAAGTGTCCAAAATAATTTAATTTTTCTCCTAAAGTGACTTTATAAAGTTATAAAGTCAAATCTAATTTAAAAGTGACTTTAAGTGATAAAGTTACTAAAGTCTAGTTTTAAAGTGACTTTAATAAAGTCAATGTGAAATTGGAAAGTGAAAAGTGACTTTGGAAATAAATGACTAAGTGGGTCTTTATTAAAGTGGGGTGAATTAAAAAATAAAAAGTGAAATTTAAATGAGCATTTAATCTCAGCCCTAGATCTAAAGCTATCTCGGCCATTAGATTTAGGGATTCCCCAAAAGTCACTTAGATTTAGGTTAAAGGAGGAAAATGAGGGAAAAGGTCATTCATTCTTTCATGAGCAGATTGAGAGAGGAGAAGAGAAAGATAAGGAGATTTTCTGAGCAGTGAGAAGAAAGAGGGCAGCAGTGAGGAGATTCAGCAAAAAGTATAGCAACATTTATTGGCACAAATCCCAAGGCAGAAATCCATATAGCAAGAGAGAGGCACTGTTTCCAAGAAAGGGAGGCATGAAAATCGAGGAAGAGGGTAGCAACATTAAGCAAAAAGTTTGAGGCAGAAATCTGGGCATAGAAATCGAGGAGAAGTGCTTCTGATTTTTCGGCACAAAAACCGAGAAAAAGGGCAGCAGCTTCAGCGCTGATTTCAAGGCTGTTTCTGGGCACAAATTTCGAGAAGGGCTGTTGTACAAATCCGTACAGTCCGTACAGTATCGTATAGCTGATTCCGGCATGCTTTTAGAGGTGGTCGTACAACATTTATTGCTATCATTAATGCTGTAATAATTTAAGTTTTGCAAGTTGCTGATTTGGCACAATTTTTGAGGCAGTGTGCAAGCACGGAAATCGAGATAAGTCCGTAAATTTGGTTGATGGAATTTTTACTATGTTTTTCTGTTTCACTGTAGAAGCAATATTCAAAAAATAAAGAGAAGCTTTCAAACTAGTTTTCCCCAAGAGTTGTAGGGGGTTTTTCCAGGGTCAAGTTGACAAAAATTCATCGTGTCTATTTTTTGTGTGTGGCTGATTTATTTTTCTGAGTTTTTTTTCTGCATTTCAGCATTGTGAAATTTCCAGAATTTGTGTTTTTCAGAAAATATTTATTTTTCCAGCTTGTTGAATGTATGGCTATGGGATTGGGCATTTAACTTTATAGGAGAGATAAGAAGAAACTGAAAACCGGGGTTGGGTTATAAAATTTCAACAGTGACGCATTCCACAAAGGTCCCCATACAGATCTACATAGCGATTGCGGAGAGGGTGCTAAGGTTTCATCAGTTCGGTGACCGGATCAGCTGGGTCTTGCAGTCTAAGGTAAAATTCACTATATTTTTTGTCTGACGTGATTTCTTTGTACTAGATAGCCAGAAAGACATCCAGAGATTGTATTCAGAAATTGTTGCTTAATAATAACAAACCCTCAGATCTACTGCACCTGTTTTCCCGCATTGGGTTTTTTCGGGGATTTTTGTCCAAAAATACTGGTGTCCTATGTGTGATTTATTCTTTGCTCAATTTCCTTGTTTCAGAATCATAAAGTATTAAGCGTAGGTTGCTTTAGTAATTTACTTCAATATTTTCATGAAGAAATCTGAAAATAACTGTGTAATGTAATTTACAAGTAGATGAAGTAGATTCAGTTAGTTGCAGTAGGATTCCTAAGATTGTCAAATCCAGGAATTTTCACAAGCACAGGGCAGTCTAGTCTTGGTGAAGATCAATGTCGGGTTCTCGTGGAGGAGTGAGGTTTGTCTCACAAGATCTCTTTTGTCAGTTTCTTTGTATGATTCGATGGATGTCTCAATCATAGATTTGTACTCAGAATATTTACTGCATAATATATAAACCCTCAGATTTGTTACATCGGTTTTCCTGCATTGGGTTTTTCTGGGGCATTAGTCCAAAAATAACTGTGTCGAATGGTTGTGTGATCTATGTTTGTTCATATTTGTTTCCGCACTCGTAATTCTTCCGTAGTTAATTTATGTAGGCTGTAGTGAATAGATTTCGATATTTGCTTATAGAGCACAGTGAATAATTTGTGAAGTAAATAACAAATAGAATACTTTCCATCAGTTGTTGCAGTAGGATTCCTGAGTTCACGAAATTTTCACAATGCACTCACCAGATCTGGAATTCTTCCTCCAGCTTCACTGTCTCTGCCTCTCTTCCTCACTACTTCGATCTCATTGGCTCTCTCTCCAACAACTAATTGCTGTTATTATGGAAATCGATCTTCTTATGAAATCGAACCTCTCAAGTGTCTTCTCCATCACCACATCGACCTCCTCTTATAATCCTCTATTGGAGCACCAACGACCAAGATTAAAACTTAATCAACGGCTATGATCATCTTGGAGTCCATCCATGTGAGTTTCGAGACTATTCTCATCTTGACTTAATTAATTCTAATTAATTAACCATATTCTGTAATTTTAGACCTAGGAAATATTTAAAAATCAGCTAATAATCTAATTAAGCCATATCTAGGTAGAATTTCCATAAACGACTTCTGGGTTTTGGAGATCTCATGTATTCTAGCCTCTCCACAAATTTTCGTGGCTAGAACACATCCGATGCTACAAAAACTAACACTCCCTTTTAGGGAGGAATGTGTTCTAGTGCTACACCTGTTGCCACAACACCATGTCTTTGTATCATCTCCTTTCATGTAGTTGATGTCTGGCTACTACTACCCACCAACCACTGTGTCAAAGGATAATAGGAAAATCGTTTGTGCCTGTAAGTGATGTAGAAGAGGGACATGCATGTGAGTCCCCATGGATACCATCAAGTATCGTTCATTTGCGTCCCCGTCGATCCTGGGTGAACTACACCCTACGATATGCTCGGTCTCTCCATCCATAAGTCTCCCTAGAGGCAACACTCCAAGACCTCATTGTGCAACACCATACACGCCTGCATACCACTGAGCATCCCTATACTCCTTGGTATGCCACTCTACATCACAAACTACCCCTGTACACTGTTGGATATCCCCTGCTACTGTTGTCCCATCCTGTATCATTTCCTATCCTGTCGGTGTCACTGTACCTGACACTCGCGAGTACTCAATGCAATGTGAGTCACTCCTCCTACTCCACAGTGTAAACCAACATGCTACAACACACCACGATGCATCTCCATGCTCCTCTGCATGCCACTTCTCCTTGCGGCATAACCCTGCACACCATTGGATGCTATGACCTAAAATTGGGTTTGTACGCATCAATTTGCATCCCTTTACATAACACTGGACCCTACGACATAACTCTGTGCAGTGTTTTGTACCACTGCCTACTGTTGTACCACCTTGTAACATACAGTATCCTGCATGTGCCAAAGTATCTTCCACTCTGCTAGTGAGGCATCCATGATGTGGGATACATCTCCGCATTCACCTTGACAAACCTAAGCGACCTAATTCCACACCTGCTAGAGGGGATATCTCTATTGTGTCAATCCTTGACGACTCCTGTGTCCAATACCTCAATGGGAGAACATCATCTCAATACAACGTTCGGTCCGACGGCCTACCCATGCCACCTCCTCCAACTAGAGAATGCTAATAATCCTGTGACCCCATGTGCAACCAACATGCCAAAACAACCCATGGAGTCTGCTCACAATTCGCCTGGACACAAGTGCCGACTGGAACTCCCCTAAGGAATGCATGTGCTCATCACTGGGTCGACTACCTCATCAATGCCCTAGCCATCCTACATGTCTGATATCGAATGAGGAAGCCCTACTAGGATTCCAATGCCAACTTGGGCCTCTAGTACCCTCAGTGTTTGAGAGCTCCCACTGAGCTTTACTCCAGACTACGACCATCTCCATGAGTCTAGCCCACTCCATCGAGTACCAACTCAGAATCTCTCTCCATCCAATCTCAACAAAGGGATTGAATGCACGAACCCCCGCACATAGAACAAGCCATCCATCCTGCGAGTGTTGCACCCTACGAAACTCATGTCGCCTCATCTCACCATCCTGGTCAACACATAAAATCTGTGAAAAGGTAGCCTAGCAATGTTGCAAGCCCATTCTATATGATCCCAAAGAGATCTACTGTCTGGAAGTACTGCAACTCTGTTGATAGTCTATGCATTTGTCTACTCTAAATTGGTGGTTGGCTCAAAAGATGACTATTCGTCCTCCTCCATCATGGGTTCAACATCAGCCTGCAACTGTTCCTACATAGACAACCCGACATGCAAGACATGCTCACCAGTCAGTTGTAGGTGGTCGTTGTCTTGAAGCTTTGCCATAGATCTAGATGCCTCTGTACCCATCAGCTCCTCATTAATAGTGGAGATATCTTTTGGCACCTCATCAACCTGTGTTGCACTAGTATCGCCTGAAAACTCAATCACAACACTGGGTACCTCATCAACTATCCACATCTCATCAACGGGTGCATGCTCAACTGACTCCTTGCCAGCCATGGCCCCTTCAAATACTTTTTCATTTTCTTCCTTGATCCTCCTCATCATCTCTGCATAATTCCACTAAATTCCCACTGATTTGTGCATATATCTTAGTTCACAGAATTCACAAAAAGAGAGGGGCGCTTGAATGCCATTTCCTAATGATTGGTATGCCCTCCAATTCGCTGCCAATAACTCCACACCAGTTGCAATCATGTCTTCCCATCTTGATGCATTATCCATAATTTTGGGCATAGTGGATTTGTTGTATAATTGAGAATGGTCTTGATTCTTAATTGTGGTGTGAATCAGCTGCTCCCCCACATCAATCATCATTTGTTGTATCCTAATCGCCTCATTCAAGGTTACAACGATGTTGTTTGATTTTAATATTTCTTTGGATCCCATGATTTCATAGTTTTTTTTTTTATTTAGGCCTTGTCACCACTTGGCTTAAGTCCCACAACTGGCTAAGATCATGGCTTTGATACCACTGTAATATTCCTAATAGGAAATAACGGAGGCTATGAACTAACTACAAATTCCAATCTCAAAAACATGCAAGCACTTGAATTAAACGCCAGAAATATGAACCAAGCTTTGAGGCATTTTATTAATATGAGCAGAATGGGTACAATAGATGGTAATCGTAGAACTTGGGATTGTTACAAGAAAACAAAGAAAAACACAGGTGATAATAATGAAGCCCAAGTGTTCTAGAAGCTCCTCCTCGATTTTTGCGCTGACCCAATAAATTCTGCTGCTGCTGCCATATAGGAAATGGAAA
Organism: Pinus albicaulis; assembly: GCA_034641835.2. Lineage (NCBI taxonomy): Eukaryota > Viridiplantae > Streptophyta > Pinopsida > Pinales > Pinaceae > Pinus > Pinus albicaulis. The sequence continues at coordinate 996,232,317 of CM076583.1, forward strand.
ATCTGCCCTCAAAAGTGCTCAGAAAATTGTGAGAAATTAGCTAGTGCAATTTCTCAACAAGGTAAACAAAACTCAAAAATGGATTGTCCCCAAACCAACTCTCCAGAACAACCCACAAAGTGGTGCAAATTGTTAGTTAACTAGTAAAACACATTGCTAAGAGAAAGTGGATATTTGGCCTGAATATTGCTCGGATCATGCTGAAAATGAACCACGAACTCCTCTCCAAATACCTGCAAAAACCCAGAAAGGGTTCGGGTTGATTCTGAGTGACGAGAGAGCCCACCAAATAGTGGGAGTGGGCCTCTTGCTGGCTACACAAACTGTTGAGAAATAATGATCCAAAAACTCCCAAATCCTCCACTTTAATGCACACAAAATCCCCTCTGGATCTACCTTCTCCTCTAGCCAATCTCCTCCAGAAATCAATTTCTCTTCTCCCCTGTGCAAACCTTCTCTAATGATCTTTGCAGACTTCCAGAATGGAGAAATTTGGCCCACCAAATGGCCAAGATTTCTTCCCTGCGAAACACTACCAAAATTTCGGTATCAAGGTAGGAAATCTCTTTGCAAATAACTGAATCTCCCTATGCACTCTAGCAAAATAAATTTGTGTTCCACAAACTGCCTTTGCACCAAGGAAGTGTGTAGAATTGGTTGAACACCTGCAATTAAGCTTTGTGGAAATCCTAAATTGGACTCCCCAAATTTCCTCACTAGGGAGACACTCGAAGCTCTCTGAAATGACGGTGGAATTCCACTTGGAACTCTTATGCTAAACAACACTTCTCTTCTTGTGCTAAACAACTCCAAGAGAAGATGTAATGTGAAATGTAATAGTCAAAAGATAATCCATGAAACAAGTCCATCCTCCTTTTATAATTTCTCTTCATGCCTCTAGATTCTTTTTTTTAAATATTATTTTATTGGTGGGGGCCATTTTCCACTAAGTTACTTTTGCCACCATTTAATAAAATAAAATTTCCACTATTCTCCAATAAAATAATACTAGCCACCTTTCTCAAATAATATTCGCCTCTTTTAATTAATATTACTAAAATTGGACAAAATTCCTTAGTGACTACCATGCTCACAAAATTGGGGATATTACATATTACAAATCATGGAACCAGGTGGGCAGTTCATTGTGGCATAAATGGGCTTTAGAGTGTATAGGTGTCTCCAAGTTCAAGAAAGAGGTTTATCAAGGACTCTATTAGGTGGTTTTAACCTCTAAGGGAGTGACAGGTCCATGTTACGTCCGTCATATGGTTGGTGTCATGTGATATAATGATGGAACAAAGTGGAGCATCAGGGGAAGACTTCTCAGGGCTCTAGGGGATGAGAGAATGATGTGAATGCTATGGTAGTGGATACCACCGTAAGGTTGGGTAGTTCATCGCCCACCAAGGGTTGGGACAATCATGGGTTCCTTAATGATGCGGGGGCTCACATAAGGGGAGCCCTAGGAACCAGAGTGATGGCTATAATAATAGGCGTAGAGCTCATGTTTGGCTTTTTCCCATGTGCAAAACTTTTATTTCCCAACCATATTTTGCATTTTATGGTATATTTCATGTTGTAAGTGGCCAAATTATGCTTTTAACTTTTCTTTTAGCTGCATCAACCTCTGGGGCATCATTCGAGGTCTGACCCAAAGTGTGGACAAGGGGAGAGGGAGGCTAACTCCTTGTGGACCCAATGGACCAATGTGAACCTGCATGGAAAACTTATGGAAAAGGGTTATAATGAGTGGAGGGGCAGTGATGTATGTGGTGTGGGGAAGCGGGACCACGCAACCAAAATTGGGATTTCCCATGTAATGTCATTCCTAAAGCTAATAGCCTATAGAGCAGATCCCACGCGACTAGGATACAAGGTTAACCACCAAGTTCGTCAAGGGGAGAAGAGTAAAAACAAAGCCCATTATTTCCTCCAATCCCCCACTAATCCATTCCCAGAAGTGTCTATGATAAGTAAGAAAAAGTACCCAACTACATAATGAAATCCATACCTTCAGGGTTGGAAGGCCCAACTTCAAACATACGATCATGACAGATGGCCGAGGGTGAATAATGGTTGGCTTAGGTTGCAGAGATGATGGCACATCAAGCTATCTGGTGGTTGTTGCCTGTTGGCTGAAGACAATGTAGGAGAATTTTCTCCTATGGGTGTCACCCACAGGTGGTGTGTAACACTTCCCACATTAACCCTCAAGAGTCGAGTGGTAATACACGTGCGTCCCATCACTTAAGCGAGATACCACTTGCCATGAGAGGCAAGGATCACAACCATTTCAAGTATCCTCACCCATTGGCAAGATGGGTGGCAACCCCAACAAGCCCAGCTTGTGGTTAGGATGCATAATGTGGTATACTCTGTCAAGTCCAAAACATGATAGGGGGAGATACCCAACTTGCCATAAATAACGAGAATCACACACACCCTATAGTGACAATAGGTGAGATACTACTTACTGCAAAGGGTAAGGATCACAACCATCCTATTGTCCACAAATCCCTCAACCCCAGGAGCTCTCCAGTTCAATTCCTCTCCCTGTGAGATCAAACAGGCGGGAAGAGCATAGCTCGGTGTTCTTGATCAGCTCGGGACTCCTTCCTCTTATTAGTGCCTTCACTAGGCTTACGGTTGTTAGTCTTGGCCAAGTGCATGACAACTAGAGAATATCGGTTCAACCACAAGCTTACATGTTGCAACTCAAGAATCCAATTGTCTGCCTATTCATCAATCAAAATGTAATGAAGTCTCATAGCTCCTTTCTGCACCATATCCCGGATAATATCTGATCTCAATGTGCTCAGACCTGTCATGAAACACAAGATTCTCTACATGTTAGATTCCACAATATGTCATAGTCGTGCCCAACATATTCTCAAACAACTTCAAAGTGCTTTCTCAATCAATTTGCATACTGTCACTCAAAGCAACAAATTTTAGTACCCGTCTCATCCAAGAAATCATGGTAGACCTAAGACAACACTCAAATGTGCTCAATATCATTAACATATCCATATACTCTCAAAGTATCTAGCAGTGGGTCTCAAATCAGAAATTACCATCTTATGAAATATACCAATATACATATCCAAGTTCTATAAGACTCAAAGAACATAATGCAAATCAAGAATTCATCTAACTGTCAACTCATCGTGAGAATTCATCAAAACTGTATTTGAAGAGGAGGCTCTCCCAACTGCTTCAGTGTAAACCATTATCCCAAATCTATGCCAACAAGCTTCCCTTGACAAGGAATTCCTTATCTTCCTTTTGTTATATTTTTTATCTCAAGAAGTGGAATCATCAAGGGTCAACTCCCTCTCGCATTGAATGCTGAGATCATCTTGATCCTGTCAGAAATCAATTGTCATCTTATAATATGAATATCAAAGACATACCTTTACTCATGAATATAGATCAAAGGTCGCATCATTTAAACCATGCCAAGCTTGAGCGACTTGCTAGAGTCCATATGAAGCTTTTATCATTCTGCAATCATGGGTCTACTACTCATGTTTCTCAAGGTCCTGAGATAATTGCAAATATGCTTCTTCCTTGAATGCATGACAAAGGAAGCTCACTTCAGATATATCTGATAACAATGTGTTTGTCAACAGATGTTAGGATCTCATCATAACCTCCTTTATCTAAGAGAAAATTTCTTATCTTAGATTGAATCATTAGACGGAAGCATCAAACACTGCTACATCTAGGATATCAAGAATAGTCCTTTCATGAAGGGCATATCGCTTTTACCATATCAGACTATTGCACTCAATCTACTCCCTATTAATAGGAAGCTTCTTCAATCATAGTTATCAACCAAGGAGACTGCAATCCTTCCTCTGAAGTCTTGGGCTCTTGTTCATTTCATAAGACCTGTGATCTTAGAACAAGAGAAAGGACAACAATAGATAATCATAATGAAAGTGTACCTGGTGATGAAGCGGGACTATCATCCCTCTCTAGATGTGATAAGAGCTTGCTCTTCTTGCACCAACTCCCTATAAGAGCTTTCTCTTCTTGGACTACTTTGCATCTTGATGATCCTCAATATGGATCACATCCTCATTCAAGAAGTTATTGAAACAAATAAAATATTCACGCAGGAAGAATCACCAATAATTGAAAATAATAGATTCACGAGAATAGTGATACAAAGAAATGGCGTAAGTCTTAAAAGTACTTATCTTTGATGTAGATTGTAGGAGACTCTCAAATCCCTTTGAGTGCCAACTTTTCCTGCAATGCTCCACATCATGATGATCTTTGAGAAGGATCAATTTCCTTATCCAAGAAATTAGTAAAAGAAGTATTCAAATATTCATGACGGAGGAATAAACAATAGTCCAAAAGTGACAAATCTAAAAAAGAGCAGTGTCGTAAACAAAATAACATAAGCCTTGGAAATACTTATTTTTAACAGGGATTGTAGGAAGCTATCTTCTCCCTCCTCATCATGTCTTTCTCTTTGCCAGGAAGCACCACTATCCATCGATCATATGCCAATGTTGTCTTCAAAAGAAATGCATCCTCTTCAGTACAACCTGTATCCTTTATCTCTTTCATCAACAACCAACTCCAACCATCAATGACCTCTGAATCTGCAATATATCATCTATTGGAAAGGAGACAAATCCATCGAGGGTTTCTTTGAATCAGTCACAAGTTCCTGAATGTCTTCTCAGTGATTCTAATCGTACTTAGTCCCTTGCAAAATCAAGACCACTACTAGGGTTTCTCCAAACCCTAGCTTCTTATACAAAAAGATTTCCCTAGGGTTTCCTCCAAACCATAGCATTCTTTTAGGTCTCTGCCCTCTTCATCTCTTTCACTCTACTTGATCCATAGGTGTCTTCATAGGGGTGATATTCAATGACCTTTCTTCGGCCCAGCTCTGATACCATGTTAATTTTTAGGGCTACTTTGTTCTTTGCTTTGGATAATTGCTTTTACAAACTTTTCCACCATTTACATATTGTCTTCACCCCATAATATCATAACATCATTAGCAATTATGTAGAAAGAACAACAACATCAACAATGTAGCAGAATAATAAAGAACCCCACAAGGAGAAAACCAAACCAGATTCTTCTTCTATTAGATATTCATCAGTTGTTTAGCTGAGATACAAAGTACAATGAGAATGCGATATAACAATCACATCAGGCCTCTTAGGGCCAACCCAAGTTAGTTCATGGCTTCGTTTGTGAATTAAACAATCTGATCTCTGTTGTCATATCATTATTATAGGAAACATCATCCATGACACTGTTTCTGCCATACACAGGTTCTCTGTCATCCAAGCCATTGCCGTCACTGTTATTGCAAGGTTAGGTCTTATCTGTCAATGAGATCTTAGTCATCAAGAGTACTGTCATCAAAGAGTATTTTCATTAGGGTCACTTTATTATATATCATAGTTACTTTCGTACAAGGGTTCACTGCCATGTGAGATTCTAGTCATACTCGATCAAGATAGAAAGGTCACTGTTACAAGTCAAAGACTCTGTCACAAATGGAGATCTCTGTCATACATGATCAAGATAGCAAGTTGACTGTTATAAGTCAAAGACTTTGTCACAAATGGAGATCTTTGTCATACATGAGCAAGGTCACTGTTGTATGTCAAAGACTTTGTCACAAATGGAGATCTCTGTCATACATGAGCAAGGTCACTATTATATGTCAAAGGCTCTGTCACAAATGGAGACCTGTCATATGACTGTTATGATAGTACTGTCATACTGTCAACAAAGGGCACTGACATACTGATCACAAGAGCGACGTTGTGTTACAGTCATAGCAATACAAATTCAAGCCGATGTCATAGACATATACATCCAAGTCGATATTATATGTATCGAAGTCACTGTAGTTGACCAAAATCGCTGTCATATATATAAGTCTCAATACAAAGCAAAGCCATAAGAATACAATTTAAACGTATAAAAAGTCTTTTGGTTATAATCACATCTAAGAATATTTTGTCGACGCGTTTCGAACCAGCTAGTGTGGTTCATCATCAGGACAAGATGAGAAATCTGATCATTTAACCCATTTAAATAGATAGAGGGACGCTCCAACTAGGCATTATAAAATGGTTAGCTTGACTCAAATATTTAAAATTATTGAATTTATTAACATATATTACTATTATTAATATTTTATTATCTTATTAATTTATTTATTTCTTACAAAACAAGAAACAATTTATTATTTATTAATTTATCTGTTTCTTGGGGTAGCCAGGTTTCCCTTTGGGGAAATTCATCCCGAAGCTGCCCAAAGTTCAACACAGACTTGGTAATTTTTTGCAGCAAGTGCTCCAAATAGAGGATAATTAATTTTGAGAGCTTATTTGCTCAAATTTCTGAAGCCCACACATAGCATGAATTGACCATTCTTCTTTCTAACCAGCACTGGGTTAGTCACCCATGATGAATCCCTCATAGGAGCAGTAATTTACTGTAAAGTATCTTTAGGCATCACAATGCTCTGATATGTATGTATATTCGATCATATACTACTGTTTATGGAACCTCAACTTTGTTAACAATTGTCTTACTGTACTGCTAATGTCTTGTGTCTGCAGAGATCTATCTTACAACCAGTTTTCAGGAGCTATTCCATCATGGCTTAGCAACAACAATTTGAATGTGTATGCAAAGCGCAGTAATCTGTGATACAAACTCATTAGTTGAGCTTTCAAACATGTGAATGGAAATTTGATATAGCTTTCCTTCTACCTTCTTTCCCTCTTTTTAGATAATCATTTGTCTTTTTTTCCATCTCCGTTATAATTAGAGGATCCCTTCTTTAGTGGTAAATGTCAGTTTTGATTGTTGAGTGTGATAATCGACAAGCCTTTTGTACAAATTATAATATGGAATATCATGACATGCAGGAATCTGGTAGGAAATTACTTCTCAACAAATGAAATAGATAATAGGTAGGCCCACCCTCTTTCCATCTCATAGTTTATTGAAGAATAAAGCAAAAAAAATATTGATCTAATATTGGAAAAATTATTTTATATCATCAAATAAAGGGGAAAGCTCTAGGATTTGATAGACAATACAAAAATCATCAGTTTAACATTTATTTAGGATGCAAGCAATGCGGCATGAGTCTCAGACCTGTGTATTAGCAGCTTGAATTTTTATCTATTTGGTATATTTCATATTATTAAGTGCTGTTTCTTGTATGCTACAATCATTGTGAATAACCACTAAAATCAATGATTATTAACGACTTTGTTGTTACAGACTTTCTGGGAGAAGATTAGATTGCCTTCAACGGACCTTTCCTTGCAATAAAGGAACTCCACTATGTGAGTTATTCTAATTTTTTTAAGTACAATAAGCTGTATTTTCCAAAAGGTTATCTGTTTTATTCCCACGCAGTAGTGTGCATATCCTCCACTTGCCAAGTTAGGGGTAGCACGTGACTTTAGCTTTTATTACTGAGACCAACAAATTTAAGGTCTTCTTTCTCATCTTTCATTCTAAGCATGTTTTCGTATGCATCTTGTCTTTAATCATGCTATAAGACAGATTATAATCCAAAGGAGTCAATATGGCCATGCCATTCTGTAAATTTTTGTAGATGTTCTATGCTTGATGCAACTTTTACTTTATACCCGATATCAAATAGAAATCACATAAACATGAAAGTAAAATGCTGATAGAACATACCAATAGATCAACAAAAGACAAGCCAAAAAGACACTTAACTTGATCAGCAAAATATATGTGTTGTGGTGTGTTACGGCGGTTAACAGGATGCTTCAACCAGCAAAGTCTCTTCATGGTCAGCCAACCAGAATGTGTCACACAACTCTCTCGGACAACTTCTACAATAGTCAACCCAAAGTCAACAAAAGTCAACATTTTTCAGTCAACAGTCAATGCAAAACAACAACAGTAGAAAGTCAACGCAGCCAAGTCAAAGACAACGTCCAGCCTCAGTTTTTGTGCCAAAAAATGCGGATTGAGGAGATCGAAGTTTTGGGAGAGTTTCAGGTCAATTTGACCAAGCGTTGACCAGATTCAATGCTGGTCAATTCTGCACTGGAAACCCTAGTTGTTGCTTTTTCCCACATGTGAGTGAAGAGAAGCCTCCAAGATGATGATCAAACCAATCAGATGCAGAGAGAGAATGTGTGATGAGTGATGGTGAAAATGACCTCCAACGTTGACCTATATATATCCATCATTGAGGGTGTGTGACACATCTGTTGGGGCTCCAAGCCTACACTGCAATTCTGGCTGACCTTGCACATAAGTGGAACTAATTCAAAATAAATGTTCTACTCATCGGATCAAGATGATCTTTAGATCGATCTTGCACCTCTCCGAAAGAGGAATCCAATAAAAATATTGGCATCATCATCTGAGCATCACAACATGGAGTTTGGACATAGTTGTCCAAAATTAACACTCCCTCTCAACTAGGGAGAACTCCATCCACCTGTGCCATCCAAACATCGTGCGTCGTCCCGCCGTAACTTGCTTAGTTGGCTTCTTTATTTTAGAACAAAAGGTGAGTCACAAAGACATCACTCTTGACTGAAACCTCACTAGACTTGATCCCAAAACAAGTGGTTGGACACGTGCCATCCTATACATAGAGAGTACGACAATCTCTGATGCGTCCATCGGTCTTGCTACTGGTCTCTAGCTTTTCCCGCCTCATTTTCCAAGATGAGAGGTACTTCCCATGAGTCTGAGACTCCATGGGTAGGATGCATATGGGGCACAGATCAAAGAGAGGTGAACCAACTCAATATCATAATGGTGGGGCAAAAGCACACCAACAAGGTTCAGAAATCCTAGCCCTGTGGTTGCTTATAGCTCCAAGAAGCTATCCCCAAAGCCCCTTGGAGCTCCCAGAGCTCATCGAACAACATGACCCTCAGCATAGGGTCGTTCCACAATTCCAAGATTCTCACGGAAGGTTAGGAACTTTACCTTCTCCAAGGGCTTTGTGAGAATATCTGCAACCTGCTCATCAGTTCCTATATGATCGAGCCTTACGGTGCCTCGCTGTACCATATCCCAGATAAAGTGGTATTTGATATCAATATGCCTGGATCGATCGTGGAACACGAGATTCTCTGACAAACGAATCCCACTCTGGTTAGCACAAAGGATAACGGTGGTATCTAGCACATGCCAACTAACTGAAGAGCTTTCACAACCAAACTGCTTCACAACTGGCCAAATGCACTGCATTGTATTTGGCCTCAGCGGTGCTCAAAGCCATTGACTTCTTCTTCCTGCTCATCCAAGATATCGAAGCAGACCCAAGTGTGAAGCAGCTTCTAGATGTGCTCTTGCGATCCACCACACTGCCAACCCAATCGACATCATTATATCCATGGAGTCTCAAATTCCCGAAAGTGTATCTCAGCCTATGGTTTATCGTGCCCCGAAGATATCTCGACATATTCTTGGCACCAACCCAATGAATGTTATGAGAATCAACCATGCGTTGACTCAAAGTGTTCACTGCAAAACATACGTCCGGAGGGGTGTTCACTAAGAACATCAGGGCCCCTATGAGTTGACGATCTTCAGCAGGTCTTGCTAGCACGGGCCCAACAATGCTTCCATTCAACTTCTTAAAGTTGAGCTCCATAGGTGTCGACACGGACTTACAATCCACCATTCCAAATCTTTCCAACAGCTTCACAATATGTTTTCCTTGAGAGAGGAAAATCTCGCCAAGTCTCTGCTAGACCTCCAGGCCTAGGAAGTAATGCATCAGTCCTAGGTCCTTCATCTCGAACTCAGAACCGAGCTCCCTCTTACACTGATGAATGAGAGGGTCAACACTTGTCAAGAAGAGATTGTCCACATAGAGAACCAAAATGAGAGGCTTTCCTCCATCAACCTTGAAGTAAAGGTTCGGATCAGCATTACTACGAGTGAAGCCCAACTTTATCAAGTAGCTATCTATCCTCTCGTACCAAGCCCTGGGGGCTTGCTTCAAACCATAGATGGATTTCTTCAACCTGCATACATGGATGTCTCTATCCTGAACATCGAACCCCAGAGGTTGCTGCACATACACCTCTTCCTTTATCGCACCATGCAAAAAGCGGTCTTCACATCCATCGGATGAAGATTCCATCCTTGTGTAGCAACAAGGGCTATGATAGATCAGATGGTGGTATATCGGGCCACAGGTGCAAATATGTCATCATAGTCTACGCCTTCCTTTTGAGAGAAGCCATGGGCAACGAATCTTGCCTTGAACTTTTCAGCACTACCATAAGATCCATGCTTGATCTTATAGAGCCATTTCGAGGTGACAACAGCTTTTTCCTTCGGTCTCGGAACCACATCCCAGACATCATTCTTCATAATGGACTCGTACTCTTCATGCATAGCATCCTTCCAAACTTGATACTTTACGACTTCTTCAAAATATCCAAGCTCAGATTGTACGATTGTACTCATGGCTGCTAGATACCCTTGGTATCTATTCGGCTTCTTACTTTCACGGAATGCCCCCCTTTGGGCCATATGTCTCTTGGCATCCTCGAGAGTATCCTTGAGCCATGAGGGTATTCTCTTCATTGAAGGAGGTGGATCAATAAGGTCCATCGGTCCTTCAACATTGGGCATCATCTCATCCTTTGGTTCTTCCTGATTCCTAGACCTTACTTCATGATCTTCCTCAGAGCTCAGAATATTTATCACTTTCCCGAGGGAATCATCTTCATCAAAGATAACATCATGGCATATCTCCACTTCTCTTTGACCAGGCACATAGACTCTATAAGCCTTTGAATTTTCACTGTAGCCCACAAACATTCCCTTCTTTCTAGAAGCATCCAGCTTGCTCCTCTTCTCTTTTAGCACATGAAAATAAATGGGACAACCAAAAACTATAAAATGAGAGACGTCAGGTTTCTTACCAAAGAAAACCTCTTCGAGAGTTTTGGAGTCTAGATCGGAATGCGGGCATCGATTTTGTATGTACACAGCAGTGTTCACAGCTTCTCCCCACAGAAACTTTGGAAGACCTTGGTCACATAGCATGGCATGTGCTACTTCCACAATGGTCTTGCTCTTTCTTTCAGTAACGCCATTTTGCTTGGGAGTATATACAGTTGTGGTCTCCCTCTTGATGCCAGCTTCTCTGCAAAAGTTATTGAACTTGTTCGTCTCATATTCAGTGCCATTATCGGTCCTCAAAATATTGATCTTCTTCCCTGTTTGATTTTCCACCAAGGCTTTGAAAGTACGAAACCACATGAAAGCCTCATCCTTCTTCTTCAAGAAGTATATCCAAGTCTTGTGAGAGAAGTCATCTATAAATGTCATATAATAAGAGCATCCTCCCAAGGATGTCACGGGCAGCATACTAGACAAATCAGAATGTATCAATTGCAAGACATCAGATGTCTTTGTGACACTTGAGGGGAAAGGTCCCCTTGTATGCTTTCCTTCGGCAAAACCCTGACATACCCCTTCATGATCATTTTTGAATTCAGGCATCCCTGTCACCACCTTCCTTGCTTCGGGAAGGGCTTTGTAATGAAGGTGTCCAAACCTTCGGTGCTCTACTTTGGTTTGACGAATAGTATCACATGTCATAGCCCCCATTGGACTTCCTCCAAGCTGGTAGAGTGTATCAACTCTAAACCCAATCGTTATAGCTTCCTTGAAATTCTTCTTCCAGATGTGTAGCTTCCCATCAATGAATGCCACCTTGAAAACTTTGTCTTCCATGGCCGAAATAGACACAAGGTTCTTCTTCAAATCAGGTACATATAGTACATCTTGCAAGCGGAGGACTTGACCTTGAGATAAGTGGAGGGTCACAGTCCCAGTCCCTTTCACAAGATAGGTGGAATTATCTCCAAGGATAATTTTCAGATTAGTATCCTTCTCAACCAAATCAGAAAGTGCTTCCTTAAACCCAGTGAGGTGCCTTGAAGCACCACTATCAATCAACCAGACATCCATAGTGTCGGGTGGAGATGCAGCAGAGAGGGAAGATACAAGAATGAATTCTTTTTTCTTATCATCAACAACATTAGATTCCTCATACCTGAAATTTCTCGACCTTTTGAAAGGTTGCCCATTTCCATTGCGACCAGAGGAAGCCTTCCTCTTTCCTTTGAACTTGTTGTTCCTTTGATTTTCATTCTTGTTTTTGTTGTTGTTATCATCATCCCTGGGAGAATCCCTTCTATTTGGGCATTCTCTAGCATAGTGGACAGTCTTGTTACATGTGTAACACCTTCCTTTCTTTTCTCGGGCCCTTGCTCTTCCATAATTCCTCGAACCACCATTGTTCTTCTTCTTAACATGAGCAGTGAAGGCAACATTACCTTCATTTTCATATTCCATCATTTTTGTTTCCTCTTGAGTGCATCTCGACAATACTTCATCAAAATCAGGTATCACATTATTATTGAGAATGGTAGTAATGAATACATGCCATTCAAAGGGGAGATCTCCAAGTGTGGTGAGAACCATTTCTTGATCAGCTATTGTTTCCCCAATGGCAAGAAGATTATTCTTGATCTGAGTCAATTTCAGAAAATAAGATTGAATTGATTCATCCCTACCTTTCTTAAGATTCTTCAATTGGTTCTTAAAGAAAAGGACTTGATTTGCATTGTTGGCCCTAAACATATTGACTAACTTATCATACATCTCCTTAGATGTGCGCAACTCAGAGGTGTAGGCAACCAGAATCTTATGGATGGAATCCCGGATGATCAACTTTGCTTTGATTTCTCCTTTCTTATACTTTGAATTGGTGGCAGCAGGTGCAGATGATGGAGGTTCTTGGATTTTACCCAGCCAATAGTCCATGACATCTTGGTCTTCCAAAATTAAATCTAAAGATATCTTCTAGGCAAGAAAGTCAACATTTCCAGTCAAATTTTCATCAGCTTTGAAGCCATTATAATTTGAGGTACCCATGGGTCCTTGACAAATGCTACTTCTCCAGTGATTGCTCTCAATACAAACTTGGGCTTTGCCTTCACCTTAGCTCCGATACCATGTAAATTTTCGTAGATGTTCTATGCTTGATGCAAATTTTACTTTATACCCGATATCAAATAGCAATCACATAAATATGAAAGTAAAATGCTAATAGAACATACCAATAGATCAATGGAACACAAGCCAAAAATACACTTAAATTGATCATCAAAATATGTGTTGTGGTGCGTTACGGTGGTCATAGGATGCTTCAACCAGCAAAGTCTCTTCACGGTCAACCAACCAGAATGTGTCACACAACCCTCTCGGACAACTTCTACAACAGTCAACCCAAAGTCAACAAAAGTCAACGTTGTCCAGTCAACGGTCAACGCAAAACAACAGCAACAAAAAGTTAACGTCCAACCTCGGTTTTTGTGCCAAAAAATACAGATTGAGGAGATCGAAGTTTTGGGAAAGTTTCGGGTCAATTTGACCAAGCGATGACCAAAGTCAACGCTGGTCAATTCTGCGCTAGAAACCCTAGAACAGTCTGAAACCCTAACTGCTGCTTTTTCCCACGTGTGAGTGAAGAGAAGCCTCCAAGATGATGATCGAACCAATCAGATGCAGAGAGAGAATGTGTGATGAGTGATGGTGAAAATGACCTCCAATGTTGACCTATATATATCCATCAGTGAGGGTGTGTGACACTTCTGTTGGGGCTCCAAGCCTACATTACAGTTATGGCCGACCTTGCACATAAGTGGAATTAATTAAAAATAATGTTTTGCTCATCGGATCAACATTATCTTTAGATCGATCTTGCACCACTCCAAAATAGGAATCTAATAAAAATATTGGCATCGTCATCTGAGCATCACAACATGGATTTTGGACCTAGTTGTCCAAAATTAAAACATTCCCATCGTCTATTCACCCATTGATCTTCTTGGTTTCCATTAACAAGATTCAGTAATGAACCCTTTTCTGAAGTCTCCTCTATTCTCAGACTGATTATTCTACAAGCGGGAGTAATTAATTTTCCTATAGCTGGGCATGCTTGTCTCGTAGGTTCACACATTAAAGTTGATAGTAGATACCAAAACTAATACTCTTCCTTGAATGATTCCTACACAAGAGAACTTTCCCTTTCGTCATTAATGATGCCATTTATCTAAGATGTTTTTCCAAACTTCATCGCTTTGCTATATGCTAGACATAGGATGAGCTGCTGATAGCTGGACATCGACATCTTTGGGATCATATTTTAATATATTACGATTATTACCAAATGACACAAACTCACAATGATGTAAGTTTGAGCAAGAATCAATTTATGGACAATACAATAACTTAGACTTCGCTTGATTGATATTTGCAAAGAGTTTGTGGCTGTTACAAGCTCCAAGAGAGTGGACTTTCAGGGATTCTTGAGAGTTTGCTAAGCCATAAATGTCAGGTGAGGGGTTATCAGGTAGTGACATTGTTATACTCTAAAGTTAGCGCATTCACCGAATTTAATCCTTAAAAGTTTGAATTGTTGAAAATGGCAACAAGAAACAGTGAAGGAGGCCTCCTGAAACATCTTTCCTGATCCTAGTTGGAAAGTGATCACCTAAACTAGGTGGGGACCACACATGTGATTTTTGTAGACTATGTCTATTTTTAGACATATGGAGCATGGTTCGGGGATTACAGTATGTTATTCTTGGAGTATTGGTCATGTTGGTAAAAATAGATGGACATCTATTTTTTGGACCTATAGGTCGAAGTCTATTTTTAGACTGCCTATCCTAAAAATAGGGAAGTCAAATATTATTTACTCTTAATAATATTTGGACTATAAACATTATCTTATTCTCTTGAAGCACTTCAGTTTGATGCCTGGATGTGGCACATGCAGCTGACAGAAGGAAATACGCTTTTCCTAGGGTTTAAGTGAAGCTATTGCATGAAGACTTCAGTTAGAACTCATGTGACAGAGTTTGGGGGAGTTGATTGAGGAAGTTAGTGGAGTTGTATTCAGTTTAACTAATCTAAACATAGTTGAGCTTTTTGTATCCAAGTTAACTAATAGATACAATTAGTGAGAGTGGTGTGCATTAATTATTAATTAATTCACTAATTAAATACTCATAAATCAACTAAAGAATACATCAGTTAACTTCAGTGCATGGACAGTTTCAGTGGAGACCAGTGCAGAAATAGGTGAAAGAGCAGGTTAACTATCGGTTGTGACTATACTATTGCTATTTGCAACACACAGATGGGTGGCGTAACCCATGAGGATTGCGCAGTTCAGGCTGGGTGGTTTATCTATATAAAGAGGCCATCCCATAGCTTGAACAAACAATTCAGGTTGGCTATCAAGTGGCTAAAGGTTGGAGCATGAGTTTTGCTAGATCTAGCTTGATAGTGTGTAGCATGGGAGGTAGTGCATGAGAGCTTGCAAAGAGCTTTGTACTATGATTGTTACATGATCTCCATGGCATGTATAATATACAGATAGTTGGGGGTTTTCAGCTTTAAGCTTTCCCATGAAACACTTTGTTCATATGTGTGAATTTTTATGGCTTTAATGTGTGCATGCAATTGATTTTATTTCCGCATGTGATGATCAATGGTAGAAGAGATTCTGTATTATGCATGAAGCTAAAATAGTGTGTGATCAGGAGAATCTCGGTGAATAACTCATCCATTATTCAAATTTCTACATGAATTTTGGGTGAATTTCATGAAAAGCCGATTGAATTTGTTGAAATTTTTTAATTGTATATTCTTTTCATCCATGTTTTACATGTATAACCTCCATGATATTTGTCCTGAGGTTCATATAATTCTCACATTGATAGTTCTTTATTTTTTTGCTAACTACACTAAAGCACCGGAGTCGATGCATCTTGCAAAGAATTTGTCAGAATAGTCATTCATGTCAGTCGTTCTTGTTTTCTTGAATCTAGTGGCTTTCATGGCAAACAAGTTGTGTGAAGTGTGAAGTATTCATCTTAGACATTCAACTAAACAGTTACTGCTTTTTTCACACCTTCAGATAATTTTGACTACAACCCACATTTACAAGCTCACATATCAAGTTTTTTCTAAGAATTTTTTCACACCTTCAAATAACGTTGACTACAACCCACACTCACAAGCTAGCAACAAACATTTCTTGCACATATCAAGTTTTTCTAAGAAATATATGTTAATTTATATGTAAATCTAATCTACCTTTTGTGAGTGCTATATTTCGATGAATTCTAATGCAAAATTCAAAATGACAACATTACATTTATGTATATAGTTTCAAATATTTTACAAACTTTTCATAAACCCACTTTTGTGTAATATTCCTAAGTGGAAATTAACCGTAAATACTAAAGCAATGAACTAGGAACAACAAGAAAAATTAAAAACCACAAATGCAGACCAGAACACCAAGATATCCAGTAGAATAAATTGAGTCATTTTATGAATAATTGGGTATGAGTACATATAGAGCTGAAATGCTAGAACCTGGGCTTGCTATGCAAAACCCAAAAGAGAAATCTTTGACCCAGATGAGGAATGGCCCAGAATGGAAAGTGCACACTGCCTAAAAGTAATTCGTTGTTGGCTGCCAACTGAAATGGATAGTCCTACTCCAAATACTGCTCGGAATGCTCTGAAACTCTAGCCCTAGACTCCTCTCCTAAAACCCACAAAAACTCGGAATGGGTTTGGATCAACTCCCAACTGAGAGAGAACCCACAAAGTGGTGTGATTTGCCCAGTTATTTGTTGTTGCATTTTTCTATAGAAATTATCTGTTCGACCAATCCACAACCTTCCCCACTGAATAATCCACTCTCCAATCAAAATCTCCCTCCCGGAATGCCAAATCCTCCATCTCCCTGGCCTTCCAATCTACTCCTCTCTTATATCTACGTAGGGTTTTCCTAGAAAGTCCCATGCACTGTCAGAAATAAGTGAAGTCAACCCATAAGAATGGCCCAACACTAGCTCTGCAAAAATGTCATCAAAATCCTAGCTCCAAGATAGGAAATCCACCTGCAATTTCTGACTCACCCAAGTCATAGTAGCTAGCCCGAAGTCTGCTAACTCAAGCAGCCTGTGCACCTTGGTAGTGCGCACCACTGGAAATTTTGCGGCAATTATAGCCTTGTGGAAGCCTGTAACGGACTCCCCAATTTACCCAACTAGTGAGACACTCGATGTTCTCTGACTAGGCTGGATTTCCCTTAAAATATCGGTGTTAAAAAACACTCTACTCTCCTGCATTGAATAACTCCAAGAGGTCTGTAATTTTGAAGTATAATCATCAAAAGATGAGCTCAAATGCTTCCTTGCTTCCTTCTATAGTCATTGCCCCTTCTCTCTCCTTGGTGACCCCCACAATCCACAAATTTGTCCCCCTTCCTTGAGGCTCAAATTGCCTCCTTTGGTGGCCTCCACATTCCACTAAGAGTTTGATTTTTCCGTCTTGGGCATATAGTGCCTCCATTTTCTAGAGCGTGGGACCCATCTACCCACTTTTCCTAAGTTTAAAAGGCCCAAAATTGTCTCCAATGTCAAAATTACAAAATTGTGCTAAACTTTAGCAATTTATGAAATTGGGGATATCATAGCCGTCCCCGCCAAAATTTGTTTGTCAAGCAACTGCAATGTTGGGTGCTACAACACCTGTTCTCCATCCCATGTAGCATCCTCTTCAGATAAGTCCTTCCATCTAATAAGGAACTCCTTGATAACCTTGTTCCTAAGCTTACTCTCTCGCATCCCCATGATAGCTTCAGGAACTAATACTTGTTATTTTTTGTAGCATCGGATGTGTTTTAGCCACGATATTTGGCATAGAGGCTAGAATACATGTATTCTCCAATACCGAGAAATCGTTTCTGGAAATTCCACCTAGAGACGACTTAATTAAATTAATTAGTCAGTTTTTAATATTTCTTAAGTCTAGACTTAGGAAATATGATTAATTAAAAGGAATTAACTAAGCCACAGTGAGAATGTTCTAGAAAAGTGCATGGATCGATTTCTAGTTAATCCTAGCCATCGATTAAGATTTAATCATGGTTGTTGAAGTCTCAACGGAGGATTATAAGAAGAACTCGATAGGGCTTGGTGAAGACACACCAAACTAGTTGAGCATTATATTTTGCTGGGAAATCGATCTCCATAGTAGCAACATTCAGTTGCCGAAGGTGATTCAATGAGGTTGAAGCGTTTCCAGATAGGGCAAAGATAGTGAGGTCGGAAGAAGCTTTTCCAGATTCGGTGAGTACATTGCAGAGAGGCAGTGATTGCCACAGAGAGGCAGCGCAGAGCCCTCTTGAGGACATTTCCATTTTGCTAGGGAGAAGGAGAAATTTTGAGCCAGAAGCTGGGCAGAGGGTCCGGAGGCAAAGAGTATCAGTTTCCTAGACAGCAGCTGATGAGACAATGAGAGGAGATGCAGTTCTGAGCTTGTGGGATACAATAACTGTGTAGGCTAATGTCATGACTACGTAGAGGGAGCAAGGAGCAGCGCAATTCAAGCTGAGGTCAGTATCAGATCACCTGTGGAGTGAGAAATTCTTCTCACTAGTTATTATTTTCCAGTTTATCTTTGTTTGGATTGCCAGTTTGGGCATCCATAGTTTGTACTCATATTTTCACTACTGCATAATATCAAAACCCTTAGCTGCTGCACTGGTTTTCACAAGTTGGGTTTTTCCGGGGACTTAGTCCAAAAATAACGGTGTCATATTGTGTGTGTCCATCTATTTTTCCATCGTTTTTATTTCTTCCACAATATTTTTTTTGTGAAGATCGCAATGTATTTGTTTCAATATTTGTCGTAGCACACAACAAATAATTTGTTTAATTTATTTAACAAATAGAAGAAATAATATTAATTGTTGCAATAGGATTCGGGTAACTGAATTTTCACATAGTACTGGAGCGCAGATAGTAATACAGAGAGCTCAGTAGCAGAAGGGAAGGGAATTTCATAGCTCTACGTAAGCAGCAGTTCAAAACCCTCAGAGGCAACGTAGTCCTTTGGCTAGGAGGGTCAATATCTTGAGGAAAATTCGATTTCTTTGAGAGAGTGAAAGAGAAGCCAGATTTCTCCAATTCAAGGAGTACAATAGGTAAAGAAGCAACCATTATTTT
The DNA here is from genome assembly GCA_034641835.2 of Pinus albicaulis. NCBI lineage: Eukaryota > Viridiplantae > Streptophyta > Pinopsida > Pinales > Pinaceae > Pinus > Pinus albicaulis. The sequence continues at coordinate 996,251,450 of CM076583.1, forward strand.
CCTTGCAGAGCAGATCTCTAGTTGGACGCAGTATTTTGCAATAGTTGCTAGTGAAAAATTGCAGGAAGAAAGAACACATATTGAGGGAAATTTTCCTCAAGGGACTTCTAGCTTCATAAGATCGATTTCTCATTGCATATGAACAGTCATTGTGAGCAGATTTACTCACTCCTGCAAAGAGTGCGTAGAGCCTAGCAGTAGTTGAGTAGAGGAGAAGAGGAGGATTTCTACTTATTTCTTGAGATGGCATCAGTCGAGATGAGAAATCATGATAGGTTGGACGGAGCATCCAAATATGTGATCTCGAAGGCAAGGTTTTCCTTCCTTCTGGATATATATGATCTCAAGGCATACATCGATAACGTGGTGGCTATCCCCACGGATCCAAATTAGCTGAAAGCATACAAGAAGGAGATGGCGAAGGCGAAGAGATTGATTCTCGATGGGGTTTGAGATCATGTAGTATCACCTATAGCGTGGTAGGACACTGCCAAGCAAATGTGTGATTCTCTTGCCACGCTATACCAGGGATCTTCCGAGTAGCGGAAGATGTATTTGGAAGAGAAGTTGAGATGCATCAATATGCAGAAGGGGGAGCACATAGACCCCTTCCTCACCAGGCTTCAGGAGATCCGAGATGAGCTGTCAGCTGTAGGGTCAGCACCTTAACCAATGAAGTTAGTGTGATTATCTCTCAACGTTGTTTCCGAGGACTGGCAGGTGTTTATCTAGAGTATTTTGGGAAGAGACAAGTTGCCAAAGTGTGACAGGATGTGGGCTGATTTGCAGCAGGAGGAGATGAGGCGAGATCTGGTGAAGAGCACCATCAGTGGTAGCAGCAGCAAGAGTGGACCGAAAGCAGTGAAGGAAGAGGAGAATGTGGCCCTTGCATTAAAGGGGCAGCAGGAGCAGCGTAGGAAGAAGAATGACCTGTCTAAAGTTAAGTGCTTCAGGTGTAGTGAGCTAGGCTTCTACAACACTCAATTTCCTCTCAGAAAGAAGGACAAAGAGGAGAAGCAGGACTAGCAGGCTGCATTCTCGGAGATCGATAGGATGTCCTCTAGGTTAGAGGAAGATTTTTCCATGATATCAGACATCCCTCCAGGAGTGAGGTGGGGTGACTTGGTTTTGTAGCCCTAAAGTGCTACAGGATGGGCAGATTCTTGAGTAGGTCCACCTCTTCAATCAGAACCTTGCTACAGGAGCCCATAGTATGCAGTATCTGGACGGACTAGTGGCAGTTGGTGCAGTCAGATGCCAAAGTGACAAATGTAGTAGCTAGTAGCGGTCATATACTGGATAACGCAGTACAGATTTGGCAACCATGTAGTTGGCACATTTGCAGAATCAGTAGCAGTGCAAAAGTTTCAGTGACAGCGCACAGACTAGCAGCGGTCAGGACTCAGGTGACAGATGCTTTAGACTGAGCACAAATGGTTTATTACTTTTGGATAATTCTCAGTTGCAGATGTTGTAGTTGTAGCAGCTGTAGATGAGAGGGAGTTTTAGATGTTGTAGTAGAAACAACAACAAAGTTGGGAGTTGCATAGTAGTTGGTGGGCAGCAGTAGCCAGACATCAGTAGCGTGACAGGAGATGGTGCTGAGGTGGTGTATTGTAGCAGCAATGGCGGTACTAGAACACTTTCCTCGCTAAGATGGAGTATTGGTTTTTGTAGCATCGGATGTGTTCTAGCCATGAAATTTGGCATAGAGGCTAGAATACATGTATTCTCCAATACCCAGAAATCGTTTATGGAAATTCCACCTAGAGATGTCTTAATTAAATTAATTAGTCAGTATTTAATATTTCCTAAGTCTAGACTTAGGAAATATGATTAATTAAAAGGAATTAATTAAGTCATGGTGATAATGTTCTAGAAAAGTACATGGATCGATTTCTAGTTAATCCTAACCATCGATTAAGATTTAATCATGGTCGTTGAAGTCTCAACGGAGGATTATAAGAAGAAATCGATGGGGCTTGGAGAAGACACACCAAATCAGTTGAGCATTCGATTTTGTTGGGAAATCGATCTCCAGAGTAGTAGCATTCAGTTGCCGAATGTTATTCAGTGAGGTCGAAGCAGTAAGAGATGGGGCAAAGATAATGAGGTTGGAGGAATATTTTCCAGATCCGGTGAGTATATTGGAGAGAGGCAGTGCAAACCCTCTTGAAGAGATTTTTGTTTTGTTGGGGAAAAGGAGAAATTCTGAGCCAGAAGTTGGGTAGAGGGTCCGAAGGCAAAGAATTTCAGTTTCCCAGACAACAACTGATGAGACAGTGAGAGACACAGTTCTAAGCTTGTGGGACGCAGTAACTGTGTAGGCTAATGCAGTGACTGCATAGAGGGAGCAAGGACCAACACAATTCGAGCTGAGGTCAGTGTCGGATTCCCTGCAGAGTGAGAAATTATTCTCACTAGTTATTATTTGCCAGTTTATCTCTATTTGGATTTCTAATTTGGGAATCCATACTTTGTACTCAGATTTTCACTACTGCATAATATTAAAACCCTCATTTGTTGCACCAGTTTTCCCAAGTAAGGTTTTTCGAGGATTTAGTCCAAAGATAACAGTGTCATATTGTGTGTCTGCGTCTATATTTCCAACATTTTTATTTCTTCTGCAATATTTGTTTTGTGAAGGTTGCAGTGTATTTTTTCGATATTTGTCGTAGCACACAACAAATAATTTGTTTAATTTATTTGAAAAAAATAGAAGAAATAATATTAGTTGCTGCAATAGAATTCAAGTAACCGAATTTTCACAATACCAAGTACCCCTCATCATCTAGTGGCAGTAACTATGCAATAACTGTCACATGTTGTCCCAGTGCCTTCTTCAGGCATGACACATGGAACACGTTATGCATCTCACTCCCTAGAAGAAGCTCCAACTCACTAATGTTCCTAATGGAAATTAACATTAATAACCAAATACATGCAAAGAAATTCAACACAAATATTTTTCAGCAAATACCCATGAAACAGAAAATGCTCCAAACCAATGTTGCACGAAGTGGGGGACGCAGAAGCATCATTTCCAAAAAATATAGGAAGTGAAGTGTCTCGGAAGCGTCTACTATATATATATATATATATATTATTTTTATTTTTTTGCATTTATATTAAAAAACATCCAAAATACCAAATTAATTGTAGAAGATATGGAAGCATGCATATTTGTACATAAATCAAGATAGATATGACATCCATTGTACATTAATGATTAATTATTCGAGCATCAACCATTTAGATGCATCAACCATCTAGAATCTAGATTCTTCTCCTCTTGTCTAACCTTTGCCTCTACCTCGATTATCTAGGGAAATTAGTCAAAATTTCCCAATTTTGATCAAACTACCTAATGCAAGCCTTAAAATGTGGTAGAAAGAACATAACATGCTTGATTGATGATTTTGACTTGATTGAAATGTAAATTTTTGCTAACAACATGACAAAGGAGTTCAATAATTAACACCACCAACACTAGGGTAGATATAGGGCTTGGTTCTCTTGATTAAATGCTAATCACATACCCTCATACATGATATAATCTAAAGAAATGCAAAAATACCATTGATCCTGAATTCCTGAAAACTGTTAAGTCTGTTGAATTTTAAATAGGATATGAAATTTTGTTTTCTCCATATGAAGTCTGATCAGGATGGAACCACTCTCAAACATCCCGAGCCATTCCATGGTAATGTTAAAAATTTAAGTAAAAGGATGAAAATGAAAGATAAAGGAGAATGTCACTTTTACTTTAAGAATTTAACATTACCATGAGGGAGCATCTAGGAAGCATCTAAGGAGCATCATGGGGGCACCTTGGGAGTGTCCGAGAAGCCCCAACCCAACTTAAGTCAAATAAAAAATAAAAAAATATTTAGAACTTTGTGGAACCCTATGGAACCGCCTGTCTTCCTTCAGATCCGTGCAGATACGTTCCCGATCCGCGGAGGATTCGCTGCAGATCCGTGGAGGATTCGTCATCGGATTCACGATTCGGAAATTTGGAACCACGGATCGGGTCGGTATGGTTCCGAATTTCCAGGAACCGTCTTCACTGACCCAATCTGTGGTTCTGAAATTCCAAACCGTAGATCCGATGACGGATCCCCCACGGACCCATCTGGAATGCGATTCATGGTTTGGATTCTTGGGGGCGGAGTGTTTCCTACAACACTGCTCCAAACACTCCAAATAGGCAATTTTATTAAATATATAATTGTTGGAGTACAATGTGAAATAGAAGGAGTGCACCTGGGCTTGCACAAGGCAAGGTATAAGCCTCAGGTAATCGACATGTCAATTCCTAATTTTTGCGGGAGTTTATCTTTCAGAAATCAGTGTTGGCCCAGTAATTCTACATTGCTGGATGTGTTGAGACCTTGATTTGACCCCTCAAATCCACCCATAAAATTTTGCAAAACTAGAGCTGAGATCCTTGCCAAAAACCCAGAAAACCCCAGAAAGGGTTTTGGAAAATTCTACAAACCATCTGGGACCCAAAATTTCAACTCTCTTCCCACTGGCTGCCAAATAATTCTTCTGTTTGGAGCACCAAAAATTCCCCAAAAGTTCTGAAAAATGAGGAGCCAACTCATTGACCCCTCACCATCAAAACCCTGAAATTTTTTGGGCTAATTCTGAACTCCTGAAATTACCCAAAATTGGTGCTACGCCCTTCTCAGTAGAGACTGCGTCCCCAATGGCTCTATATGCTGCAAAATCTCCTTATTTCTCCTCAATCTGCAATAGGAATTGTCTAGGAAATTTTCCGAGATGTAGGGGAGAATTTTTACATCAAATCCCAACACAAGATAGCTGAACCTAGCTCCCCAAAAACTTTGTCCAGTGACCCCCTGCGCAGGCCCTAGGAAGATAAATTTCTTCCCCTCAATAGCAATAACCTCAATCTCCAAAACTTTCCTCAAAGGCTGAGCTCTCCCTCAAGAAACTCCATTGATTTTCTCCGGGAAAAATACCCTCAGAAGCTAACTGAGATGAGTGGTATGATTCCTCTACTATGTCCTTCCTGGAGTATGAATTGGCTAAAGGAATCTGTTGAAATGTGCTATAATACTCCACAACCCTCTCACCAAAGTAGAACTAGCTTGCCTTCCTAGGGTGGCACTCGAAGTCCATCGAAAGAATGGTGAATTCTCCCCTTGGAGAACTCTGTGCTAAGTAGCACTTGTGACCCAACTAAACAACTTGAGCAACAACGAAAATAGATGAGTGAACAAAAGGCCACAATAGCTTCTATGCTACTTCTATTTATAATTTTCCTTTCCTCCTCATGTGGGCCCCTCCATCCAATATTTCGATCTCCTTCCCTTAGCAATTCAATTTTCTCTCTAAGGGGTGTGTATTTCTTATACATGTGGTCCCCACATTCCACTAGAAAAATAATTTTCTATTTCTCTTAAGTCCCATACGCCAAAAATGTCTCCAATGCTCAATTAAATTGTGCTATGCTTAGCACCTCCCAAAAAAGCTCCATTAATTCCCTTAAATGAAAAATCAAAATTGGGGACATTATAATAAAGGGTTGTGAAAAATCCAATAATGCTAAGACTGGTCAGAACTCATCACTACCTTGAGGCGCTCAAAAGCCTACTGTGCTACGTCTGACCACTCAAATGCACCCTTCTCTGTGATATCTGTGAGGGGCTCTACCAACTGTGAAAAATCTTTCACAAATCGCTGGTAATACGTGCACATACCCAAGAAACCTCTCAGCTTTGTCATGCCCCTAAGAGTAGTCCAATCCAAAATGGCTCAGATATTCTCCGGGTGAACTAATACTCCATCCTCCCCAATCACGTGGCCCAAGTACAACATCTTAGTTAGGACAAAATTGCACTTGGCCATATTGGCATACAACTGCTACTTCACAAAATATGCAACACCTCCTCCAAGTGCCGCAAATGCTCCTCCCACATCTAGTTGTATATTAGTATATCATCAAAAACACTAGCACATATTTGTGTAGCTGCTTGTGGAACACATGGTTCATGCAAGACTAGAAAGTAGCCAGTGTGTTGGTTAGCCCAAATGGCATAACCAAGAACTCAAAGTTCCCATAATGGCAACGAAAAGTGGTCTTCAGGATGTCCTGCTCCCTCACCCGAATTTGGTGGTACCCAGAGCGCAAGTCTATATTGGAGAAGTACTCGGCTTCTCTCATCTCGTATATCATATCATCTATGTGTGGGATGGGGTACCTGTTCTTTAGTGTCTTCTTATTAAGGACATTATAGTAAATACATATGCGTAGAGTCCCGTCCTCCTCCTTCACCAGTACCATAGAAGAAGCGAAGTGGCTAGAACTTGGTCTGATATGGCCCAAGGCCAACAACTCCTGAATGACCCTCTCAATATCATCTTGGTATGCCTTTGGATGTTTGTAGGGAGTGGTGATGACCGCCGCCACCCCCATCTCTAGCTCTATGGTGTGCCCAAAACCTATGTCTGGAGGACAACCTGGAGGAATCTCTCCAAAAACTGCCTTATTCCTCTGTAATATTACTAAAATGTTTGGATGAGGCTATCGTGTATGAGTCCCTATCTTCGAAATCCTAGGCTCCACTGCCCATGCTATATCCCCATGTTGCAAATCTACCTCCATCCTCTTGGTTGACACTACCTGAGTCAGGTAGGAATGCCTATCCCTCAGCACTATCTTCTTTCCATCATGCCCCATAACCTCCATCTCTAAGGCCTTGTAATCCATAGTGACACGTCCAAGAGAGTGCAACCACAGAATTCCCAACAACACATTGGTGTCTGGTAAATTCACCACAAAGAAATCGTTAGTCATTGAGTGGTTCCCCATCGTGAACGTCATCTTGCGGATTATCGTGGTGCTCTGCATGGTCCTATCCCCTGGTACTAGTACGAAGAAACCCTCAAAATGTTGTGCGCCCTTTGTTCTACCAGTTGGGTATCTACGAAGTTGTGGGTGGCCCCACTATCCACTAAAACAATTACCCACTTCCCATGAATAGTGTCTTGGACCTATAATGTCAGGCACCTAAAAATCCCTATAAGTGAAGTGTTGATGCCTCCCTTGGCACCTTGAGAATGTGGCTCCTCCCCTGCATCATGGTGCTCCTCCTATTTGCTCTTGCTCGTCCTCCCCCTTACGCTCATTGTCAGGAAACACCTCAATGTAATGGGCCTTGCCCTTAGTGCATCTGTGGCTTGGAGCCCATATCTCCTAGCATGTGAAGCAAAGCTTCCTCCTCCGGAGGTCCCTCCTGGTCGCATCATCCATATGCCCATGTCTAGCCCACTCCTTTTGAGGAGGCCTGGTGTCCTTACCCTTCTGAGGAAAGGTAGGTCTGGGAGGTACTTTGGTCTTAGGGACTGTGTCACGCAGTCCCTAGTCCTGGTAATAGCATCATGTAAATTTGTGGGCTTATAAGCCTTCACCCATCCACGCAATGGGTCTTTCATCTCCTCAATGAACAACATAACCAATATCACCTCCGAGATATATCATACCATCATTGCCAGCCTCTGGAACTCTACAATGTAAGCCTATGCACTGCATATATTCCTTAGCTGCGCCAACTCCTTGGAGTGCAACTCTGGGTCCTTCCTATCAAACTTCTCTATAAGCCTCTGAGTAAAATTTGTGTAGGAAGTAATGGTTGAATTACCTATAATAATGAACCCGTGATACCACCACTCCTGCGTATCTCCATCCAGGTGCAAAGTGGCAAACTTAATTGCATCTGCCTCCCTCATGGGGTTTAGCTGGAAATAGGTGTCAAGCTTTGGCACCCATGCCCTAGCCAAACTCTTGGATAATCCATCAAATCTGGGGAGGGTTATTTTCCTCACTATCCTTTCGCTGACCTCCCCTATACGATGACTTAGCTTCAGCTATGTGCTTCTCCTTCAAGTGGAAAAACTTCCCAAAAGACACGACCTTCTTGATCCTTCAGTCCAACGCATTATACTCATGATTCCCACTGAGAAAGACCTCAACAAAGTTGCGAATGAGTTAGGTTCTCTTGAGGGCCCATCTACAAATTGGGGCATACTAGTATGGCTATAATGACTCGCTATGGGTGGGGTCTCCGAGTGGGTTGTGCGTGCATGTGTTTGGCTCCCTTCACCAGTCTGGGATCCCCTTTCCCCATTATTGTCTTGTCTTCCCTGGTTCTGTATATGAACACTAGCCAACTACACCAGCATGTCCATCATGAGCTTTTGCTGCCTAGCCAGCTCTGCCAATGTCAACTCCTTGCCACCTTGTTCAAGCTCTCATTCATTCTCCATGATTTCCTTGTCCTATTTATCGCGTTCTCTTGTGTGTTCTACCACAATGTCTGAAAAAGGGTTAGGTCCACGTCCTCTTCTGACTCGACCCCTACCTCTGTGAAAGACTACACCTCGAAAATGAGGTGGCATCACCAGTTCCTACTCCCACAATGGACTAAGAACATGCTCTAATACCACTGTAATATTCCTAAGTGGAAATTAACAGTAAATACCAAAGCAATGAACTAGGAACAAAATATAAATTAAAAACCACAAACACAAATCATAATACAAAGATATCGAGTAGATTAATTTGAACCATTTTATTAATAACTAGTTATGAGTACATTGAGTGAGCGAAAATGATAGAATTTGGGCTTGCTATGCAAAACCTAGAAGAGAAATATCTAAAATAGATGAGGAATGGATGGGAATGGAAAATGTGCGTTGCCCATGAGTTATCTACTTCTGGATGCCAACCGAAGTGGAGGGTCCTTATCTGAAACTCTATCCTTGGACTCCTCTTAAAACCCACAAAAACCTGGAAAGGGTTCGGCTCAACACCCAGCTAAGAGAGAACCCACAAAATGGTTCGAGTTTCCTAGCTAGTTGTTGTTGTGTTATGTTGTAGAAATTATATGTTGGAGCAATCCACAACCTCCTCCACTGAAGAATCCACTCTCCAATCAAAATCTCCCTCCCAAAATGCCAAATCCTACAGCTCCCTAGACTTCCAATCTTCTCTTCTCCTATACCTATGCAGAATTTGCCTAGAAAGTGTTGAAATGCAACTAGTGCCAGTCTTCATAAATTATACTTGAGTCATGACTTGATGTAATTATTCATGTACTTGTCAAAGGAAAAAGAAAAGAAAAATTATTTATAAAAGAAAAATTATTATGATTGAAATGGGTTTCTTTCCCATCATGTTTTGGTCCTAGGTCAAAGCACCCATTCAGTGCTCTAGGGGTCTTGTTGACAAGTCAAAAGGTTAGGTTCATGATGTACTAGCCCTTGGAGGGATCATGTAACAAAAAGGAAAAATAATAAATGGAAATTGTCTTGTCTATAAGCCTCCAAGGGATGCTTCGTCCAACCCTCTTCAAATCGACCCAAGGTGGCCCAAGTCATCCTCAAGAAAATGTTATATAAAGGAATTAACTCTCCTCTTTGAACAAACATTCATCAAGTAATATATCATTGATCCAGGGAGAGAATTAGAGGAGATTTGATCCAACGAAGAAGGGAAGGAGGAGTGAATATCCGTGAAAGCCAACGAAGGAGGAAAGGAAGCAAATTTTGTATCTTATTATTCACACGTGCGAGTTTTGAAGAAGGAACTAGGGTTTCCTCATTCTTGTTGTGCAGTGATATTATTTGGGATTTGGTTGGCTCGTCACTTTTGGTTTTCTTCTTGGGCCATGGTCTTGGAATTCTTCATTGAATAAATTCTATAAGAAGAGATATTTGTGGGCTTTCCTCTCTAGGAGAGGTTTTGGCCTTGGATAACAACCTACATTTGGTTCTCTTGTGTTTGAATTGTGATTTTCTTATTGGAATTTGTCTTGATGATGAAAAGAAATAAATATTAACGATAATGTCCTAATAAAAATCACAAGAAAATGTCGAGAATGAAAAACAAATCAAATTAAAAGAAATACCCTAATTGACTACCCTATATTTCTCAACATGGTATCAAATCTAGGGCTTTGATTATAGGGTAGAAAGAAGGTCAATTTGGATTCATCTCTTCACCAGATAATCAAATACTCGAGGCCAAATTTTTAGAGGCAAAAGATCAATTTACTGGGCACAATTTCTAGACCTAATTGCAGAGATCAGGTCGCAGTATACAGTGCAAAAGTGAATTGATTTGAAGGGTTTATAAGCCCTGATCTAAGGAACCTAAAGGCTAATCTAATAGTCCTCCCAAATCTGCACCTCTTGACAAGGAGATCGAATATTTTTAGGCATGCCTATTAGCTCTACTATTTGTCACAAGGCCGCAAACCTACTTCACTAGAGTGAGGTCATAAGGAGGTGATTTGTGAAGGACGAGAGCCTTGCCAAGCAACCTTAAGGGAGTCGAATTCCCTGGTATAGGAGCAAAGGTAAAGAGTGGCACCTCAAGGTCTACAAAAAACCTCCAATTTTTTGAAGATATCTCTGGTATGTATGATCTATTTCTATTGCTAATTGTTCTAATGAAAGACATCAAAAGCCTATCTATTGTGAAAATTTCTTAATCTAAGAAACCCTATTGCTAATTCTAGATTTACTTCTCCTACTTGATTAAATACACAAGTTATTAATCTGATTATTCAGAAAAACAATGAAGTAAACACAAATAACAACCTACAAATACAAATCATTTACTGAATAGAACGCTCGTATGACAAAGTGACAGATTTTTCGGACAAATGTCCCCGAAAAAACCCACTGCGGGAAAACCGGTGCAACTTGCTCTGGAGGGTTTTATTATTAAGCAGATTTTGAATACAACATTTTTTGGGCACCATACATGGTTGTCCCTACAGAGAAAATCACGACAACAATACCTCTTTCACTTAGAGACAGAAAATATGGCTGATTCACACACTCAAATGGGATTTACAAAACTCGAGCCCTTTCTGGCCCACCGGAAACCCCAACGCTGCTCCTCATCCCTCTATGTCAGCCTTCATGGCCTGCATCAGCCTTTGTGCTGCTCTGGAAGGGCTTGCGTCACCCCTGAAGGGCTTACGTTGCCCCTACACTGCCCTAACTAGGCCGGCGTTAGCCCTGTGTGGCTCTTGCTGCCTTTGCACTGCCTCTATGTGGCTTTGGGTTGCCTCTGCGTTGCTCGGTATGTTGCCTCTCTGCCGCTGTTGTACTCTTGGCTTGGGATCAGATCATCTCCTTGCCAATACTGCCCCTCGCTGCACTGCAAACACTTCTTAAATTCTTAGCAAACCACACACTAGATTTTCAGCTTAGCTTCAGTGCTCCGCCAATGTGTGTATTCTCCAACTGACCCCAAGCCCTTCTCTTATACTTTTCTTGTTGGGAAACCAATGGCCATGATATAATCTCTAATCAATGACTAAGATTAGAAGTTGCTTGATCTGCATCACTTAAGTCATTCTCATCACATGTTTAATTTAATTCACCTTAAACTTTTAATTTTCCTAAGTTAGACTTAGGGTCCTTAATTAAAAATATTAATTATTTGAATATTACTTAAACTTGATGGAATTCTTCCAAACGCTTTCTGGGTCTTGGAGATATCATGTACTCTAGCTCCTCCACAAAATTTGGGAGCTAGAGCACATCTGATGCTACCCCTCTTAGCATGGAATGTGCTCTACCAATATAATCACCCCAAAGTACTGCTATGATCTCTGGAATCGGTCTTCGAGCTGATGCTTGGCCTACTGCCCTTCATCACTGTGTTGCTGCTCTCTGTACTACTTCCCATGATTCTGCCACTGTCACTACTACATCCATAGTGCAACTCCCTCTCAAAATGCTGCATCGTGTTTCCAACTACTGCACTGCAACTCAATTGCTGGGAGTAAGCAACTGAAGGACCCCTGTCCACTGATAGACAAGTCAGTCGAGCTGCATCTCATCACTGAAGCTTCTTAGGCTGTTGCTTTGCGCTATCCTCCTAAAGCCATTGCACTGCGTAAGCATGCCTCCTCTGCGCTGCTGCCTCTACACTGCTGCTACCTCTCAATTTCGCTACTCCCTCTACGGCGTCCAACTCTGCCTCTTATTCATCCGTGATCCTTTTCACCCACTTCTCTAGTCATTCCTGCTACTGTCTTAAGGCTCCTGTAGCATGGATGTGATCCAAGAGTTGGGATACTCAAGGATCCTGCCACCACTTTTTAGCTGCTCTACAGATCAATTTCGCCCCACCTTTTCTCTCGAGGTACATGAGCACTCATAGCTACATCATCGTCAGAGCCATTGTCTTCTTTAGCTGCCGCAACCTTGGAACTAGAAGCTTCCTTGTCCTTCTTCCTTAGAGGATAATTGTTGGCAAAGTGTCTAAGTTAACCACATTGGAAACATTTGATCTTAGATAGATCACGCTTATTTTTCCCTTGTTGATTCTTAGATGCTAGGGATGCATCTTCCTTTTCCTCCTTCTTCACTTATCTTGATCTGATGCTGGCTTGTCTCTTGGCCATTCGGCGGATTTCCTCTTATTGGAGCATAGGCCACATGTCGTCCCAGTTTGTAAGGTCATGTCTGCCCAAGACGCTTGGGACAAACGTTTCCCAATCCTCTGTGACTGCATTTAGAGTACTCACCATGACATCATCATCCACTTTGACCCCCATGGTAATTAGATGATCTCGAATCGCCTGCAACCTGAAGAGGAAAGGATCGTTTTCCTCTTCCTTATTCATCACAAAAACCTCATCTGGTTCTCCAAAAGCATCTTCTTTTGGACGGATTTCCCTTGATACTGTGTGGTTAAAGCTTTCCACATTTCATTAGTTGTCTTCTTCTCGGCTATGTGTGGTACCACATGATCCTTAACCCCATCCATGATGAAGCACTTAGCATGTGCCACTGCTTCATTATGCTTCGCGAGAAGAGTTGTAATATCCCCAAATGGGATATTTCACAATTTTTTCCTAAAGGTTGCTAATGCAACATTTTGCTATAAAATTGCCAAATTAATAAACATAAGACTACCATGTAAAATAAAACACATAACCACTGTAATCTATCAACACATCAAATAGGAAGAATCTCATAATTTTATTACAGGTAATAACTGGGGTTACAAATACATCTGACCCAAAGAAAGAGCTAAGATGGAGAACTAGCCACCAAGATGATCTGTTGCATTGTGCTGGCCTCAAAACTGAACTGCTGCACTCTCCCTCCGGAAACAACTGTCATTGAATCCACTGAAGATAATGAAGCACAAGTTGAAGATCTAAATGATCCTCACACCAATCCCTGAATCTCTGCGAAACTTCTGAATGAAGTCTCCTAAAGAGAGTTGGGTTTTTGTCCAACACTCATAAATCACACGAGGGTTTCCATCCTGGGGCTACGGCTGAAGTAGAGAGCCGCGTCTCAAACATCTCACACAAGAAAATGAATTGATCCAAAAGATATCCCTCAATGGCCTCCTCCCTTTCTTTTATAGATCTCTTGGAGCCTTCTAGAGCATTATTTTATTATTATTTTATTCATGGTGCACTTTTCCCTCTTATTAAAATATTCCTTTTTAATGCAGAAAAGAGTAAAACGGCTATCATGTCTCCTCTGGTCATTGAAACTCATGTCCAACCATCCCATCATGTAGGTCTCCTCGTCCCAGTTCCAATGATCTATTACACTAAGGTTTTCCATCATGTATTCCTCCTGGAATGCCACCTTGAGCGTAATCGGCTGAGTTAAGCCCACAAATAACTCAAATTTCCGAAAGTTGTCGGAATGCACCGAAACGAAAACCAAACTGCTTAGATGATGGAATATATCAAGCGAATGCCACCGGACACCATGGAAACTCCTCAAAACTCCTCCAAAAAGCCCCAGAGCCCGCTGATAGCACCAATCTGTCCCTGTGACCTGTCTGCTCCTAACTTTGGAAGTCCAACCTAACCCTGTCGTAGGGGACACCAAAAACGGGAATATTATAGACCTTCCACCCCAATATTGCTTGCCCTCAAGAAATCCAAATATGTGGGCCACCCTGTTGGCCTGATGTAACTGAGACCCAATGCCTGGATCCCATACAAACCCCTGGGTGCAGCTATGCACCTGCGTCAAGCCACTCGGAATAGACCCCTCAATGACGGGATCCAAAACTGATCTCTCCCTATATCTGTTAACAAACAATCCTCCCAGACCCCAATGCCACCATGGCCAATCATCACCCAAGTCCCACGGCTCGAACTGCGCACTACCTCTGGCTATAGATGATGCCCTATGAAGTGAAGTCCGCCAACAAGCATCAATGCTCCCTGGCTCCTGCTGTGTTGTACCTCTAACTGTATAAGCTGCCCCACCAACTGCATACCAACTCATCACCTCTCTCCAATCCAAGTCTTTACTCAATCCCATGCTAATCCTGCTCTGCTGAAATCGGGATGGAGTGCTGAAGAAATGACGACTTGTGCCCCATTGCCAGCTGGGATCAATAAAATCTACTATGTCTAAGGGCCCCTGCTCTACTGTGCTCCCTACGAAGAAAATCGTACCATCAACAGCGTACCAACTCATGATCTCCCGCCAATCTATCCTCGACGAAGAATCCAATGTAGTGTCAACTGTGTACGAAACATGCCTAGAGAGTTGTCGGCAACTCATAATCAACTCATGCTGCTCTATCCCGTCGGCCAACGAGATCTGCCTGTAGAAGAAAGCCCCTCTCTCTATAATGGGCCAAAGCGGGCAAGATATGCTGCAAGCCCCATTGATGTACTCCTAGAGAGCGCTACTCCCTAAAAGTACTGCAATTCTGTTGACTGCATGTGCATCTGTTTGTACCTCATCAGTGTGTCGGTCCAACGATGGATGCTCCACAATCTCCAACAGCTTGTCCCTCTCCTGATTGGGAATGTAATGCTCCTGCTGTCTGCTAGCCCCTTGTAGGACTATCCCATCAACCTCCATCATCTCCAGAGGATATGGATCTGCAACTACTATCACCGTACTCTGTTTCTGTGCATTTGACTGCTCCTCCTCAGTGGCTTAACCCAAGGTTAGCCGTATATCCATCATAGACTCAATGTGAGCCTCCATCTGGCTCTCCCCCAAGGGACTATCATGCATGATGTGCATAGTATCCTCCTTTACTAACTCAGGCTCCATCATATGTTGCTCTGGCTGAATCGTCACAAGTGACTCATCACCCAGAGTCTCTCTCGTAGAGTCCCCTGACTGCTCACCCTGCACACTGGAATACATCTCTGGCCTACTATCATCATCTCTACATGACTGCTCTTGCTCCCCAGAAGCATCCGCATCTGATCCCATGAACTCACCTGAAGAAGATTCCTCATCCTGGCATACAGAAGGAACGTCTACCTGCTCTACCTCTACCACCTCATCTACATCTCTCAAACATGAGTGATCAGGCCCCTAAGGTTCTTTGCAAATGAAGCAAAGTCCCTTCCTCCTCAGCTCATTTCTGCTGCCTGATCCACCAAACTGGAGCAACTCCTCCTTGGTCAACTGTCTCCTGAAAAGCTCAATGTTCTGCTCAACTAGCCCTTGGGCTAGCTCATAAGCAGCGGGTGAGACCAACTTCTCTCTCCTCCAAATGCTCAACAAACTATTTTGCAGCTCCCGACAAATGGAATCACAGTCTCCCATACATGACGACAGGATGGATTGCATGTGAGCTATAGCTATGTCAGAATGATGTCTCCTAATGCTGAAGAAGCATTGGAACATCCGCAGAATCAAGACATCACACTCAAGATCGATCATGACCTCATAAGTTCGGGTCATGGCCATTGCTTCTAAGACCTTAAGCTTTCTCCCAAATGTAGAGCCTGCACAGATGTATAAATCTCGAAAGGTTCCTACTATCAGTCTGAAAATTCTTTTCATAATATCATCATTGTAGGGGGGGAAGGGTGCTGTTATCCTCAAAATATCACTGAAACAAGAGGCAGCTATAAGCTTGACTCTCTCACTTGGATGTTCCAAGAATCTAGCTTGTACCAATGCAAGCATAGATGGATTCAAAGCCCACTTTAAACTCCAATCAGATTGCTCTACCTTTGAAAGGCAGGATTCCAATTTCTCTAACATGGGAAAGTCATTTTCTGATCTTCCACTCTTTAAGTCTATCCCAAGTGCATAAAGCCAATTTCCCACTTCTTCCTCCTTTTGTAAATTCTTCGGATGCCTTTGTTGGAGCAAATTATGTACCTTCTCGGAGAATGTTTTGTTTTGTTTTCTGGTCTTCTGATGCATGGTGGTTCAAGGAACCAACTTGTATTCTTCTCAAGCTATTTAGGAATCCCTCCATGGTTCAACCAATGGTGTGGTCACTGCTTTCCTAAGTGTATTTGGTGTAATTTATTTAAGAAGTATTGTCAAACTGTTAGGTAGCAAACTTGTTGTAGGTGACTAACATCATTTTTTTTTTTTAGGACAGTTCATAACATATTCCCAACAGACCCAGAAATAAGCATGCAATATATATTTAGCATCATTATAGACAGTCTATTTTTTTCTTTTTCTTTCCCCATTCTTTAGAAATGAATATACAGTGAGAAGATAAGAATGATGGGACCTGGTAAATAGACCAGCAGAGCGCTCTTCATTAGAGTGACAGGTGGGTGTCTCCTGCTATCCACCGATGCAGCCTTCAATCTAGTCCAGAATATACGCACAATATCATACTTTAATAGCTCTATCTTCGTGACTTTCGGCAACCTTTCCAGCAACTAATAGAAAGCTCAACCTCCTTAAATTTGTTCCAACTTCGGCCCTATATAAGACTGGTAACTTGGTTTCCAAAGAGAAATCTGCTATAGGATTGATGCGAAATTCGGTTCGCCCAGGAGCCAATGGACTGTTCTGGGATGTTTTTGTGACCAATTAAGCTGCTACAAGTTTGCATAACATGGTTCCAAAAGAGAGCTTCAGATCTGAACCAAATTACCAGCGGTTTCCTTTTAAATTCAGACTCTTCTTGATCTATGATGCTCACCAATAATACTCTGTCTTCTTCCAGTAACACTGTTGTAGATTTCCAATGATTTAGTCCCTTATAAACAACGTCGAACAGATCTTCTACAGCAAGGAATTTTTGACAAAAGATTGATCTGCTACGCCACCTTAATGCAGCTCGATAAGTCTTCGATTGTAAATTTTTATTTATTTTTAAGTGCTAGGCCCTCCAAGGTGATGCAAACAATAATTCGGCCTCTAAATCCACTATTGATGCACAAGATGATTCAACTACCCTCTTGTGATTATCTCAGCCTCTTGTTGATGGTGCATCTCCACAATGGCTGCTATGTGCTAGTTTGACTAACTTAGAAGATGACGCTTCAGCTCGTGCCTCCTTGGAAACAATGCTCTTTGCTCTTGCAAATATATCTCCACCAAGGTATTTGATATGATGGGCCCCTTTAATTTTTGCAAAATAATTTTTCCTACCAAGACAATGGCATCATTAACATGGTTCCTTAATAAAAATTCAAGGCCCCACAAAATCACACGCTGCTGAAATTTGACACAGCACTTAGGAAGAAAAAACAAAATTTTAATTCTTGGCCCCTTCAAAACTCGACTAACGGCTCAGATTAGTTTTTCACCGTGACCGCTGGCATAAAAAAACATAGGCCACTGCTTGCGTTTGGTAATTCCGGTCTCAGTTTTCAAAGAAGAACCCACACCCACTACTCTGTCAGGAAAATCGTCCCTATTAAACTCCGTCTTGCCCCATTTAGCTCGCGGTCTGCAGAAACGATACCTCATCTGGCTCGGCCTCTAGCAATAATTAATTTTCTGCAAAATGAATGTGAATTCCCTTCTCTTGGCACTCGTACCAGTTCTTGCGGAATTCGTGGGTGTCTGAATTTAAATTACACGAAGTGGGATTTCACTAATGCGTGGCTCTCTCTAATGCTTTTTCTTTTTTTCCTTTTTTTAATAAAAGAATGTGCCACCACTCAAATTAATTTGAACTGTGTTACGGCCATTCACAAATGAATTTTGTCTCCTTCAACAATCTTTAATTAAAACCCCCCTTACTCGTAGGAAGAGCTCCTCGCGGTTGAGCAAAACCCTCCAACAATAATAGTTGTAATTGAAAAACCCGCAAGCTAAGCCAAGATCAAGGCTCTGATATCACTGTAATATCCCCAAATGGGATATTTCACAAATTTTTCTTAAAGGTTGCTAATGCAGCATTTTGCCATAAAATTACCGAATTAATAAACATAAGACTGCCATGTAAAATAAAACACATAAGCACTGCAATCTATCAACACATCAAATAGGAAGAATCTCAGCATTTTATTATAGATACTAACTGGGGTTACAAATATATCTGACCCAAAGAAAGAGCTGAGATGGAGAACTGGCCACCAAGATGAGCTGCTACACTGCGCTGGCCTCAACACTGAACTGTTGCACTCTCCCTCCAGCAACAACTGTCACTGAACCCACTAAAGATAATGATGCACAAGTTGAAGATCTGAATGATCCTCACACCAATCCCTGAAGCTCTGCGAAACTTCTGAATGAAGTCTCCTCAAGAGAGTTGGGTTTTCGTCCAACACTCATAAATCACACGAGGGTTTCCGTCCTTGGGCTACAGCTGAAGTAGAGATCCACGTCTCAAAGCTCTCACACAAGAAAATGATTTGATCCAAAATATATCCCTCAATGGCCTCCTTCCTTTCTTTTATAGATCTCTTGGAGCCTTCTAGAGCATTATTTTATTATTATTTTATTCATGGTGCACTTTTCCCTCTTATTAAAATATTCCTTTTTAATGCAGAAAAGAGTAAATCAGCTACCATGTCTCCTCTGGTCACTGAAACTCATGCCCAACCATCCCATCATGTAGGTATGCTCGTCCCGGTTCCAATTAGCTATTACACTAAGGTGTTCCATCATGTATTCCTCCTGGAATGCCACCTTGAGCGTAATCAGCTGAGTTAAGCCCACAAATAACTCAAATTTCTGAAAGTTGTCGGAATGCACCGGAACGAAATCCAAACTGCTCGGATGATGGAATATATCAAGTGGATGCCACCGGACACCATGGAAACTCCTCAAAACTCCTCCAAAAAGCCCCTGAGCCCGCTGATAGCACCAATCTGTACCTGTGACCTGTCTGCTCCTAACTCTGGAAGTCCAACCTAACCCTGTCGTAGGTGACACCAAAAAAGGGAATATTACAAGAGTAGCATTGGTTGGTGTAGCCAAGAGGCTCTCTACATGCTCACGTATACCGTATGCCTCCAATACTGTCAGGATTCTGGCCTTCCAAATAGTAAAGTTGGACAGATCGTCCAACCTATATTGATCACGCAGTCCGTGCCATCGGCTTAGAAATAATCTGTTGGAAGAGATCCTCCTCTCCCTGCTTTTGTTGCTACCCTCAACAGAAACTTAGATCTACGGTCCTTGGCAAGAAAGGCACCCTTTGCTCCCTCTGACAACTGATTTCCTCCCTTGGAAATCTGCCAAATCTAATGAATCAGCCCTCTTCGATCACCCTACGATCAATCCTCAGATTTCTTTGGAAAAAATCTGCTAAGCGGTTGTTCTCCTCCCACTCTTTGTCAACTTAGCTAGGTACGATTATGAACTGACAGAATCTCCACCACACCAGCAAATGCTGAAGATCTGAAGCTCTATTTCTGCAAAATGGTAACTCTGCATGACACTTTGAAACTGGACTGTCTTCCTCTGGGCAGCGACTGCATCCTCCTAGTGCTGCGTCGCCCTCTCTGGATTCTCTGTTGCTTCAGCTACTACTTTGTAGCAAAATTTCTTCAACTAATTTGTTGGAGATCCAACTTGATCTACAATCACTCTGATACCATCAGAAAATTTCTTAATCTAAGAAACCCTACTGCTAATTCTCAATTTAATTCTCCTACTTGGTTAAATACACAAGTTATTAATCTGATTATTCAGAAAAACAGAGAAGTAAATACAAATAGCATCCTACACATACAGATCATTTACTGAATAGCACGCTCATATAACAAAGTGACACATATTTTTCGGACAAATGTCCCCGAAAAAACCCAATGCGGGAAAACCGATGCAACTAGCTCTAGAGGGTTTTATTATTAAGCAGATTTTGAATACAACATTTTTTGGGTAGCAAACATGGTTGGCCCTACAGAGAAAATCACGGAAACAATACCTCTTTCACTCGGAGATAGAAAATATCGCTAATTTACACCCTCAAACAAGATTTACAGAACTCGAACCCTTTCTGGCCCACCGGAAACCCCAACGCTGCTCCACATCAGCCTTCCTGGCCTCCATCAGCCTCTGCGCTACTCTGGAAGGGCCTGCGTCACCCCTCAATGGCTTATGTTTCCCCTATGCTACCCTGATTGGGCCTGCGTCAGCCATGCGTGGCTCCTGCTGCCTCTGCGTGACTCTCGGTTGCCTCTGCGTTTCTCGGCATGTTGCCTCTCTGCCGTTGTTGTACTCTTTGCCTGGGATCAGATCATCCCCTTGCCAATACTTCCCCTCGTTGCACTGCAAACACTTATGAAATTCTTAGCAAACCACGCCCTATAATTTCAGCTTAGCTTCAGTGCTCCGCCAATGTGTGTATTCTCCAACTGACCCCAAGCCCTTGTCGTATAATTTTCTCATTTGGAAACCAATGACTGTGATCTAATCTCTAATCAATGGTTAAGATTAGAAGTTGCTTGTTCTGCATCACCTAAGTCATTCTGATCACATGTTTAATTTAATTCACTTTAATCTTTTAATTTTCCTAAGTTAGACTTAGGGTCCTTAATTAAAAATGTCAATTATTTGAATATCTCTTAAACTTGATGGAATTCTTCCAAATGCTTTATGGGTCTTGGGGATCTCATGTACTCCAGCTCCTCCACAAAATTTGGGAGCTAGAGCACATCCGATGCTACCCCAAAATCTCAACATATATTAACTTCTCCAACAACTTTAGAAAAGGAAGCAAACCCTCTATCAAAAATCAAGGTTTCTGTGGTATTAATGTTGCAATTGGAATACCTAAAAGGGAGTCAACTCATCCAAAATTTATATGGTATGGTTTTGTGCATACATATTATTTGTAAGCCCTAGAAGAAGCATCAAAATTCTCACTCTACAGTTGTGCAAATATTTGGTCCAAGATCGATTTTGTTAAAGGAATTTTGAGCATAAGTCCTATTTCTAGACCACTGTCAAAGTACCGAAGGTCTGAACCTAGAAGCGAGATACATTCTCTACACCTGTATACATTCACTTAAGTTATTGAGATCGAGATTCTGAGCATATATGTGGGAAGTCAAGTTTGTATTTGGTATATCGAATCAGTCCTCATAGACTCTAGAAGATATGAATTAGAGGTTGTTTCCATCATATAGGGAGGAGCCGAGATATCCTTCAAAATCTTGTGCATATTTCCGCAAGAGGAAACCTAGATTGAGTTACTCCAGGAATATATGTGCCAACCTTATTACTATTGTTTCAAAATTCAGTGAGCCGACTTGTGGTAACGTTTACAAGGTACATCTATTTATGAAATTACAGTTGTATTATTGGAATTGTTCTGGAAGCCTTGTATTGGAATCGTTCTTAAAGTGATATTATTGGCACTACCTTGGAAGCCCTAATTCAAGGGTCCAATATTTTATTTAGCCACATTTAGAAACAGGGAAAGCCACAGGAAGTAGGTAAGGTCACATTATTGTCACAATGACATCATAAGTACGAGATAATTTTGGGATTGTTGATAAGCATTGCATGTCAACATTTTGGAAGAAGTCTTTTCGAAATATTGCTACACCTATATCAGTCAGTCCAGTGTGGCCTTTGCAAAGTGGATCCATAGGGGCAACAATCTTTGACATTAAATAAAGCATTAGTTCAGATGCAATCTTAACTGAAGAAGACAATACTCAAAGAGAGAAACAATATTGAGTGTCTTGGACCTATAATGTCAGGCACCTAAAAATCCCTATAAGTGAAGCGATGATGCCTCCCTTGGCACCCTGAGAATGTGGCTCCTTCCCTGCATCATGGTGCTCCTCCTCTCCTCCTATTTGCTCCTGCTCGTCCTCCCCCTTAGGCTCATTGTCAGGAAACACCTCAATGTAATGGGCCTTTCCCTTAGTGCATCTGTGGCTTGGACCCCATAACTCCTGGCATGTGAAGCAAAGCTTCCTCCTCCGGAGGTCCCTCCTGGTCTCATCATCCATCTGCCCACGTCTCTCCCACTCCTTTTGAGGAGGCCTAATGTCCTTACCGTTTTGAGGAAAGGTAGGTCTGGGAGGTACTCTGGTCTTAGGGACTACGTCTAGCATGTCCCTAGTCCTGGTAATAGCCTCATGTAAATTCGCGGGCTTATAAGCCTTCACCCATCCACGCAATAGGTCTTTCATCTCCTCAATGAACAACATAACCAATATCGCCTCCGAGATATATCATACCATCATTACCAGCCTCTGGAACTACAAGAGAAACAAAATTGAGTGAACCTCTAACTACCAAGGGTTGAAGAAGAGGATTGACTTCATACTCGTAGAGAATGATGTCATGGAAATTGTTCAAGGAAAGGTTACAAAACAAGACAAGAAGAATGTGGATGAGTGGAACAAGTACTACAAGAGTGAGATAAGAGCCCAAAGAATCTTGATCGAGTCCATCAAGGATCACCTTATACTGTTTTTGCCAGAGCTGAAAAAAGCCAAGGACAATTATGTGAGGTTGAACACATTGTACCATGTAGGCAACTCAAGTCAAAAAATAGCCTTGAGGAGATGGTTGTACAAGATCAGAATTCTGTTTGAGGAATGCATTGAAACTCATCTAGTAAATATATCTCAATTGAGAGACCAGTTACAAGCACTAGTTGAAACAATTTCCGATGCAAAAATGACAATAATCATCCTTAATGTTGTTCCTCAAGAATGGAGTTCATTTTTTACCAGCATCTACTCAAGAAAGGAGACTTCCAATTTCGATAAGTTGTGGTCTCACTGTGTGATGGAAGAATCCTGATTGAAGACCAAGGATGAAACACACCCCCCTAGTAAATCTCAAGCATATGCAACAAGAATGAACACATTGAGAAAAGTGAAATTTGGAAGGTCTCATCATCCAAAGAAGCAAGATGTGGCGAATGTTAGGTGCTTCGAATGTAATGAGCTTGGTCACTATAGAAGGAATTGCCTGAAGCTAACGAAATAATATAATAAAAGGAACGGTTCAAAGAGAAATTATGTAGCCTATACAACTGAAGAGGATAAGACAAAGGAAGAGGATCCTAGTGATCTATTCTTCTAATAAAACTCCATCTTATTGATATTTTCTGCAGTTAGAGTGGGGCATATAGTTGCATTGATAGAATGCATGGCATCATGGTATATAGCATGTGATATTTGAAAATTTCATTGTAGATATACCGATGTACGTTCTGGGATTCATCTAGCTGCTTAAGTGGTAGCATAATGAGATAATGTGCAGGATTAGAGGTCTGGCCGAAGCATGATATTGATTTTCCGCTAAAGACTTTGATGATGATTGAAAGAATACCATGATGCTGGTGATGACATGATACCTTGAGAGGCTCTGCATGATCTTTCTATGAGAAGATTGTATGACAATCATGATATGATTCCATTGGGTTGTTTCCTTGGAACTTGGTTTGAAGGTGCTATTGTACACTACGATGAAAGATATGAGATCAGGTTGTAGGTGGTTCGATAATCATGTCCTAGATCACTTTCTGGATGTTCATAGGGAGCCATGGTCGATCTCTATTATTATTGGTTTGTAAAGATGCAACAAATGCAAATTGGTGATGTGGAGAGTGATGGTGGACCCTATCATGATGATAATGTTGTACATAAAGGGCTATGTGAGGATCAAAGAAAGCAAGCACATGTGATTATGATGATAAAGCCCTGAGAGCAACTATCATAGTTGCTGATGACAGACACTTCTCCCTAGTTGAGAGGGACCTAATCCTTGATTGAAAGGGGGTGGCGGATATGGTTCTCTACTTCATGTGTCACGCACTAGACCATGACTAATAGTCGTAAGTCTTAGTGAAGAACATGAGAAGAGAAAGGTGATGAGGAGAGAATGGCGTCCAGAGGATTGGGTAAGCATTTGAGACAGATAATTCTCGAGGATTTGGAATCTAATATAGGAACTAGTTTGGTGACTGACACTCTTTGAGGTTTTGACAAGGCATCCAATAGGTAAGAGTAGTCGAAGAGGAAATTCCTTGAGGATGTGTAAATCCATGACTGGAAAGGCCCTAGAAGGACATACCTTGTGAACATCTAGATGGGGAGTATTTGCCCTTAGAGGTATTTGTGTGAGGGGACATAACTTTTGATCAAGGATCAAATCACTAGGGGGCGAGGGTTGCTAAGTGATTTTGATTCGGTGATCGAATCCAAGAGAGAGCGAGAAGCGAGGGGAGATTGGTCGGGTGGACCAAGAGTGCATTTCGAGAGAGAGGTGACGTAGAGAGGGACAACGCGATTTTCTGAAGAGGTCACCTTGAGACTACTGCGGGGAAGTCACGCGAAACAGCGCGGTGTCTCTTGGGAGTCGATGCGAGAGATAGCTAGAATGCGGGGTTTACGAGCCGGGGGAGGCCCAAATCCGAGTCTTAGATCGGTTAGATCGAGTTGTAGAGGAAGGTGACGCGGTTCCTCCCCAAGCTTGCCCACGCGGTGGCTTACGCGGTTCCGACATAGGCAATCACATAGAGGTAGTGAGGGCTTCACTAACAGCTGCATCAAATCAACCCGAGAGACTTGCGAAGTAGAGATATATCTCACATTTTCTCCTGGGATTGTCTAGATTTCTGCTGAAGGGTTTGCGGATGTTGGCTTTACCTAGTTGCATTCAGAAGATTATATTTGCGTAGGGGAGGAAGTATAAAGACTAAGATCGGAGGTTAGAAATCACTTACGGGGGAAAGGTGGCTAGCGTTACGGGTAGTGGATGCGAGAGAGAGGAACCAATGGCCGAGGAGAGATCTTGGGGAAGAAGTTGGTGAACTTCTCCTCAAATCGAGTGCGGGATTTGTCGAGGGCGGATAGAAGAGATGGGTCCAAAGGTTCACGGTAGAATCCCAGACGGGCGTGAAACCCCAAGGGGTTTCCATCGATCGAAGAAGGGATCGGGGCACATCCCATCATTTGCGAGGAGCATCTCACTGACTCGGCAAATGGCATCACACCACACCCCCATGTTCCACGATTTGCTGCCCCACATTTCTTCTTGTGTAGAAATGCAACGGGGTAGGGATTACGGCAAGAGTAGGAACCGGCTCACATGGGAGATTACTTTGTTGAGTATCGGTCCTACGATCGGGGTTTAGAGATGCCCTCACATTCCATGACTTCGTTCTGACTCAAGCGGGACGGTAGACCCCGCAACCATCATAGTGGGAGCGGGCATTCACATGAGCGGGGGATGTACAACGCCTTTGTAGCGTTTCCATCTCACAGGGAAACATTTGAAGGGGTCACCCAAGTCTTCGACAAAAGGCTTGCACTTGGAGGGCGAGGCCATCAAGGTGGCGGCAACTTGCACACAGGAGGGCGAGACGCCAGGGATTGATGGTTTCACGGGATGGCTATCTTTGAGGGCACTCGGGAGTGACGGAATATCGCAGGAGTTTACATGGAGAAATCTGGTAGAGTGTTTTGATCGGAGGAATCTAGAGGAGAAATTTTGTTAGGCTGAAACCAAAGCTCAAGCAAACTAGAAGCCCGAAGCACATACATCTCGGAGTTTACGAGACTCTCCCAAGTGATGATTGGCTGTTGATTTATTCGCGGCCGGATGATCTATGTGTTCATCGACGGGGTTGGCGAGCCTCCCATGGGGCTGAGTCGGATCGACTAGGCCAGCTACACTCCATGATGCAGTGGGAGGACTCGGGATTTGCGGGATGCACTACCTCGAACTAGAGCTCCCTTTTTCCCGGAGAGACAGGCATTCCCGGCCCGGAAGGGGAAGGACATGAGGGGTTCCACTGCTCCAAGGGGGAATTGGAAGCGAGAGGGCATCGATTGATCATATCGACATCCTATTGAAATTTTGCTAATAAACCTCGCTTAAACCTTTCAAATCCCTCTCTTTACGCACGAGAAAGTGGGTCATTTTACGCCTATTGTCTACACCTTGTTGCCTAGCACTCGAAAAATCGCATTAAAAAATGGCTAAAACCACCGCATTTGAAAATATATAAGGGTTTGGCACCTTTCGCCCCTAACCCCTCGGTCTTTTTTCATCCCATGTAACACCGGGTGCCAGAGACCAAGCGCTAAAGCGCGAGGCGCTTATCACATATGTATATCGGGCGCGTTTATCACCGTCGATGCGTACGAATCAGATGGTATTACATAAATCTTCCCCGCTTTTACCGTGGCCCCCTGCTCAGATGCCTTGCTTGTACAAAAGCACGGTGGTTTATATGCTGCACCGCTTTTCGAGAGCGAGGCGATATTTCTCATTTCGAGTGATTCCATACATCGTCCATTTGTGTGTCCCCGCGTATGGCCCAAGAAACGCTTCATTCATCGCGTCGTTATCGTTCGTCAGTGAACACGGCACGATATGCGCGTGAGCGAGTCAATCACGAGCCGATCCCATACGATGGTAGTCGCTCCACGAAGGCTACGAGTGTTAATCCAAGTCAATAGTGCCCATGGTCCACCACATTTCACTTCGCCCTCAGATCAGCAATTTCAGCCCGTCGATCTCCTCACGAATGCGATGGTCCCGGATCCTTGCCTCTCCTTGCCGGTTGACTCCGAGTACCTCCACGTCACCCGTTCCACATGTGTTCACCCCGTCCATCTCTTATACATATTCCATTCGAAAGCCTATTTCTAAGGTTTTACGTGCTAATCTTCTGCATTTTCCATCAACACACTGACAGTATTTCTCCATCATTCCAGTGTGTTTCCGCCATCACCATGCCACCATTTCACCATCCCCCACGCATGATTTTTTTCTTAACAAGTTTGTGGGTTTTGCTGGGAGTTTCGACGACAATCTATGTGTGAATTTAGAGTCTTGATTTCGGTGGCGAGCACATCAAAGGATGATTTTTTCGAGGAAATTTGTAATTATGGAGAAAGGCCACAGGAAGGTAAATGCGACAAGACTTCCATTAAAGAAAGCGGGGTTCAAATTTGTCAAACCCTCCGAGTCATTCAAAAGCACAGATTAGCATGAGATGGAGGTATTAATGAAACAACGAGAGAAATATTAGTGGATGATCGAGGAATTCAACGTTCGACATTGAAAAATCCTACAACGTAATCCCGGGGTTTAGAAGGCGAGATGGTACCATTCATGAGAAAACACTACCTTATGACTTTCTTTTTAAATTTACCATTTTCTTTCGAGGAAATGACACGGAATGTTTATGTGATTTTACTTCTTTGCCGTGTTCTGAAGAGATTTATACCCAATGCATTTATTTCAATTAGCGAGGCCATAGAGTACAAAACGACGTACAAAGTCATCGAAGCGTGTATAGGGCGTGCACGTCCTCGCATTTTGTTTTAATGAGACAATTAAATGTTCATCTGCCTTCTCCCTTTTTGAGAGCTTTCTTTTCTCTATAAAGCTCCCGAAAAACGGATGATTGTGGTTCCAGTTTTATCGGAAAATTATGCGGTGAAAGGATTTTTTGTATACATTTTTGTTGAACTCTTGTATGAAGGCTCGGAGCCCATGAGGGTCTCGGTGAGGAGGAGTTCCATACGGTAAAGAGAATTACGGTCTTTGGTATTTCCACGAGTTTGTAACTTTCTTATATATGTGTTAATTTAACTAGATCATTTCATTTTCATCCATCATTCATAGTATCATGTTTTGGAATGCTGGGTGGCTCAGCTTTGATTTTTGGTGTGGATTTATCCTGAGATTGATACCCATGCTTGGATTAGTCCAAGCTGGCTTTAAATACTGGCTCATGCATGATATGCTGTTCCACTATTCATCTAAACCATATTTACTTTCTATATTAGTTTCTTTGGGAGGGTGTTTTTTAAAAGCAGCTATTGTCATGTATGGATTCTTAGATTGGTAAGCCCATGCATGGTGGTATGTGTGTATACTGGATATCGGCTCGATGATAACTAATATCTTCTCAATATTTCATTCACTACATACATCTTACGATAATTTATTTTTGTGAGGAATTATTTCTGAATTGGCCCTCTTTGCGGCATGTTTGTCTCTAAATTATTACATTGTTGTAGTATGCATTGGAGTTTTTCATGTCGTCTCTGCAGTATTCCTTCCTACTATATCGGTTTACGAAGGTCTTGGTCCCATTCGGAGTTAATATTCCTTGTTTACAAGAGATAGCATGAAAGCTTGTTATTGATAACTTCCCTTTGTTATATCTTTATTCTCTTTGCTAATATAAGATGTCCTAGGCGGTGGTCTATCACAACTCTAGGACATTTTGTCTCTAGGAAACGACAACATCTTTTTGGCGCGGATTCTTGCGACGTGACGAGTTGAGAAAATTTAAATCCACAGGCCTTGACAAAACCTAATTCACTCTTCAAGTAGGTGAGCATGGAGAGTTGAGAGTTGTAGATCCCTCTCACCTTGGCGACCTCACACTCGTTTATTAGATAAATTCACTCCACTAACTCCCCAAAAGACCAAATGACTCCCGTGTAGAAGACTGCGAGCGCTGAAGTTGAGAAGATCGCGGTGACCATCTTTGCAGAAACATGGATCCAAACATGGATAGGGATACAAAAGCTAGATGCTTTGTATGATCAATTATGTGAATTAATAGAAACGTTTGATAAAGTCTTTGGAGATGTATATAACGGCTAATATGAATGCAAATAAGGGATTATTTAGAACAACCACATGCCTCTTCCCAGAACAAGAACAAACTCAAGACCTAGATAATGAGCAAGAAATGTATGATGCTTTAAAAAACCTATGGAAGATGAGGAGGAAAGCGATCGGGAACTCCACGATTGCTTACCCATGTCTTGTGTTACGGCTTGATCAAAAAAGTCATTTACATGCATGCCTAATAGCAAAGGAAAATAGGGAATGTTGCTTGGAGAAACAAGAGACCACATAGAAGATCGCTGAAGTCAGTGATGGAGGAAGAAACCACTCATGAGCCTTGTGTCCTAACCGAGTATCATCGGGTTCATGAGGAGGCGAGTACCGAATGCGAGGAGATCAAGAAACATCGAGAAGATCCTCAAGTTTTTTCGAGACAAGCATAGCGAGGGATACTGCTAGAAAGAGGGTTCAAGAAGACATCTTGCACTCCCAAATCGACTAGTACAAAAGCAGAGAAATTTTCTGCTTACGCTGCAAAGAGAACACAAAACAATCTTCTCCTGTGACGAGAAGAAGAAATTGATCAGAGATATTAAATCGGCAGTCCACCCTCGAAATCTTCTAGCAAACACACACTCTTGCTCATTCATCTTACTCGAGTTTGATTGTACGGATCCGGAAAGCTCCTCTGTGACGGATCAAAGTGGAAGAAGAACATCAGCGAGTAATCCGGTATGCTCTATTTAGCGATTATTACTTATATTCATGTTTTTCTTATTTTCGAGTCTATCACGATGATGATGTTTCCCAAATAGAAGATAATCTTGCGGTGTCATCATTAGTAGATCTACGGGAGGAAAATCATTTCCCTTTACTTCCAAAGAGTAATAAGCTAATGCGAGGCTATTTATGATGCGATGAGGAGAGCTACGATGAGTATAATAACGAGATGAAGATTCATGAATCTTCATTACCTTTCTACCACGGATCATCGGTGAGACTAGAAAACCATCATCCTTCCTTTTCGGGAAGACGAGGAGGTAAGCAAAGAAAAGAAATTCACGACGCAAATTGGAGATTAAGGGGCCTTCTCTTGAAAAGGAGGAAGAAGAAATAGAGTATACCCCTACTCGAGAATACATAGATACGTGTTCACGGGCTGACGCTCATCGAGAGCGGAACATACTCGAGCTCCAAGAGAGACAGCATTGTCATGCATGATAGGTCCCCCGGTTCGGAAGAAAATGAAGATGAGGAGATTCTCTTTCTCAAGAGAGTCTTGTTCTTGATCCGGTAGAAGAAGAAGAAATATCTAGTTGAAGCTTGCACTGCGGATATTCATATACCGGAGTATCATTTCACTGACCCATATATGTTCATTTCTATGCACACATTTGAAGAAGGATCAAAGGGTCTTTTTTGAGCTGGCATGTTGCAAGCGAGAAGAAAATTTTCAAAACTGCTATTATGGAACAAAAGAGAGTAGGAGCTACCACTGCCTTTCCCGGCTGCTCAAGGGCTAAGGCGAGAAACGGAGACCTGATCATGCGAGTCACTTGATGGGCTTGGTTGCATTGGAAGACAATGTTTGTGGGATAGACTTGTAAATAATCCGGTTAGAGTAGAGTAGGTAGGAAGTACGGAAATAAGCTCGACTGTGAGCATGTAGTCGAAGTTGTTTTAATTTTAGAAAGTCCGGCAAGCCGGACCTGATTCTAATCACTGGCTTGGCTGTTATTCAAATTCTGTAGAATGTAAGAGAAGAAATTTGCTAGACGGTTTCAATCCCTAGCGGATGTAGTTTAGGTAGAGAAAATGTGAGACCATACGATTTAATACTGGTCTCATGGAGTAATAAGGGTAGAAGTAGAATAGATTTATTTTTTTTTCACAGTACGGCGAAAATTGATGATGTGGGTGGTGCAGAAGTTCTCGGCACGCGAGGATAAACGTCACCAGTCCCCGGTGGAGCCAATGTTGATCATATCGGCATCACTATTGAAATTTTGCTAAGCAACCTCGCTTAAACATTTCAAGCCCCCTCTTTACGCTTTGAAAGTGCATTTTACTTTCATACGTCACCTTTGCCTAGCCTCAAAATCGCATTAAAAAATGGCTAAAACCCGCATTTAGAAAATATATAAGGTTTGGCACCTGTCGGCCCTAGCCCTCGGTCTTTTTCTCCATGTAACACTGGGTGCCGGACCAGGCGCTAAAAGCCGAGTAGCTTATCACATATGTATATCGGGCGCGATTTATCATCGTTGATGCTGCTCCGGATCAGCGGTGATCGCAGATCTTCCCCTGGTGCGTGGCCCACGCTTACGTGCACTTGTACAAAACCGATCGTTTATATCGCACCGCTTTTCGAGGCGAACGTGTTCTCTCATTTTGGAGCGATTCCATACATCGTCACGCCGCGCGTCCGCGTATGTGCCCACACGCCGTTCATCGCGCGTTATCATTCGAATACGTGAACACTGCGCGTGATGTCTGCGTAAGCGCGTACGTCTGGAAGCGATCCCATCCCAGAGGGTAGTCGCTCACGAAAGGCTGCACTGATGTTAATCCCAAGTCAATAGTTCCCATGGCCCACCATTTTCATCGCCCTTCGACGTAATTTCAGCAGTCGATCTCACTCCTAAGATACGACGGTCCCAGATCACTTGCCTCTC
This sequence comes from Pinus albicaulis, assembly GCA_034641835.2. NCBI lineage: Eukaryota > Viridiplantae > Streptophyta > Pinopsida > Pinales > Pinaceae > Pinus > Pinus albicaulis. Next base: position 996,282,913 of record CM076583.1, read on the forward strand.
ACTTGATTGACTCAGTGCCTCCCATGTCACCCAGATTTCCACATGTGTTCACACACACGTCCATATCATATGCCTATTCCATTCCAAAGCCTATTTCTGAAAGGTTTTACGTGCCAATCTTCTGCATTTCCATCAACACACTGCTGATGTTTCTCGTCATTCCACGCTGATGTTTCCGCCATCACCATGCCACCATTTTCACCCATCCCCACACATGATTTTTCTTAACAAGTTTGCGGGTTTGCAAGAGTTTTACGACGAAAGAGCGTCGCGATTTACGGTCTTCGATTTCGATGTGCAGAGCACATCAAAGGACGATTTTTCATAGATTGCTAGCATTATGGAGAAAGGCACTAGGAAGGTAAATCGACAAGACTTCCATTAAAGAAACGAGGTTCAGAATTTGTCGAGCCCTCCGGAAGTCATTCCAAAGCACGGATTACACGCAGATGGAGATATTAATGAAACAACAAAGAAATATCGATTGGATGATCGAGGAATTCAATGTTTAGCATTGAAGATCCTAGCATGCAATCCGAGGTTTTAGAAGGTAGATGGTACCATTCGCGAGAAAACACTACCTTATGACTTTCTTTTCGTACACCATTTTCTTTCGAGGAAAGGACGCAAAGTGTTTACTGTGATTTTACTTCTTCTGCAGTGTTCTGGAAGAGATTTCTACCAGTGCATTTTATTTCGGTTAGCGGGTCACAGTACAAACGACATTACAAAGTCATCGGCGATGATATGGGCATGCACGTCTCCGCGCATTTTTGTTTTAATGAGACAATTAAATGTTCATCACCTTCTCCCTTTTTGGGAGCTTTCTTTTCTCCTATAAAGCTCCCGAAAAAACCGAGATGATTTGTGGTTCCAGTTTTATCAGAAAATTATGCGGTGAAAGGATTTTTGTATACATTTTTGTTGAACTCTTGTATGAAGGCTCGAGTCCATAGGGTCTCGGTGAGGAGAGATTCCATCACGGTAAGAAAGGTTACGGTCTTTGGTATTTTACGGGTTGTAACTTTCTCATATATGTGTTAGTTTAATAGATCATTTCATTTCATCCATCATTCTATGTCATGTTTTGGAATGCGAGTAGCTCAACGATTTTTGGTGTGGATTTATCCTAGTTGATACCCATGCTTGGATTAGTCGAGCGCTTTAAATATGGCTCATGCATGATGATACTGTTCACTATTCCTCTAAACAGTATTTTTTTCTATGACTTAGTTTCTTTGGGAGGTGTGTTTTAAAACACTATTGTCATTTATGGATTCTTAGATTGGTAAGCCCATGCAGTGGTGGCTATGTATACGGGATATCTGACTCAATGATAACTAATATCTTCTCAATAACTTCATTCTACTATACATCTTACGATAATTTATTTCACAGCAGAGGTATTTACGAATTAGCCCTCTTTACGATGAAGTTGTCTCTAAATTGTCTTGTTGCTTTTGTATTGGAGTTTTTTCATGTCGTCTCTGCTTGATTATTTCTTCCTCACGTATCGAGTTTTGAAGGTCTTGGTCCCATTCGGAGTTAATATTCCTTGTTTACAAAGAGATAGCATAGGAAAACTTGTTATTGATAACTTCCCTGTTATATCCTATGCTCCTTGCTAATATAAGATGTCACTAAGCAGCTGGTCTATCACAACTACTAGACGTGCATCTCTAGGAACGACAACGGGGCAGATGGATGATGATACGGGGGAGAGATCTAAGGCATAAGAGGCTATGCTGCACATGCCGGGAGGGCCATGGTCACCCCAGGAACACCGTTGTGCCACGAGAAGGCACATTATGTTGAGAGTCTTCTCCTACGATGGCCGGGGGAAGAGGAGGAGTATGAGGAGATAGAGACGAGAGGCGGCAATACGGCACAAGGGGATCATGCACACACTCCACCACCGGGAGCCGAGGGAGGTGCAACATTTGCACCCGCCTACGAGGGAGGCCCTTGCATCCTTGCGAAGAGTTCCCAAATACTTGACACTACGTGTCGAGAGCACAATGCGGGGGATAGCATGTTTCGAGCGTTAGTGGGACGGTGGGGCCACCCACAATTTTATTAATGCCTGGTTGGTAGAGCGAGAGGGGCATATCGACGAAAAGCACTTTGATGGCTTTTTAGGTACTAGTTCAGATGTGACAGGACCACTGCGGTGTACCGAGGTATGTGCCATTCTTGGCGATGACTATGGGGACTTGTACTGCGAGAGATCACTTCTTCGTGAGTGGGACTTGTCTACGGGCCCACCAACGTGATATTCGGGGTGCGAGTGGTTGATCACGGCTTGGTGAAGGTCACCACTAATTGCAGGAGAACGCTTGGAGATGGAGTGGACGGACAAGAAGACTAGGGAGAGCACGAGAAGATTCGGGGTATGCACACTTACCACACGGACGGTTTTCGACGCGTTTCGGATGGAGGTAGATTTACGGGAAGGGAGACATAGAGTGGGCGGTGGATGCTGCGTGTTTCGAAGGCAAGATCTACGGGCGAGCCGTGCACCGGATGTACGAGTCCATTTTAGACAGAGATATGCCATGATCTTCGAAGAGATGCCTCCCGGGCGACCACCCGGATCGGGGGTTTGATCACATGATTGAGTTAGACGAGGGTATCAGGGCGGTCATCACTACACCCATAGGCATCCTAAGGCCCTGCGGGATGAGAGATTGAGAGGGCCATCCATGAGCTCTTAGCTTTGGGGCATATCGTCTAGCACTAGCCCTTTTGCCTTCATGGTGGTCATTGGTGAAGAGAAGTGACGACACATTGTAGGATCGTGCATTGACTACGAGTCTAAATAGAGGACCATGAAGAACGGAGTACCCCATCCCACGGATATGAGTTGATGGATGAGATGAGGGGGATCAAAGTTCTTCTCGAAGATTGATTTGAGATCCCAAGTACCATCGGATTCATGTGAGGGGAGCGAGGACATTCCCAAGACCTCTTTTCGAGATGTCATTATGGTTACTTTGAGTTTTTAACGGTGATGCCTTTTGGGTCGACCAATGCTACGATACATGTCAGTCATGCATGAATCACATCTTCATGAGTCACTTGAGGAAGCTTGTGTTAGTGTTTTTCGATGACATCTTGATTTACAACAGGGACATGGGAGGAGCACCTACAACATGTGAGGCGTGTGTGCGCATCTTGGAGGAAAGCGACAATTCTATGCTAAGCTCTCCAGAGTGTGAGTTTAGTGCTGACGAGAGATGCTCTACTTAGGGCACATTATTGGGGTGGATGGAGTGAGAGGTCCATAGAGGGAGAGATGCTCCAAGGGGCCATCGGGGATTGGACTAGAAAGTGAAGAATGTGACGAGCTTCGAGGATGTGTGAGGTATACTTGCACCTATTACCGGAAGTTACGTCGAGGATTTTTCCCAACTTGCGGCACCCATATAGATCTCACCAAAGGGGGCATTCGGTTTGGGTGACTGTGAGGGGAGCTTTCGATAGGCTCAAGGAGGTGATGAGCAGCTATCCCGGTTTGGCATTGCCGAAGCTTTTTACACAACCCTTTGTCACGGAGTGTGATACATCGGGGGGAGGGGGATAGGCGCGGTTTGATGCGGGGAGGCCATCCCATAGCTTTCGAGAGCGGAAGGCGCTACCACATGAGAGGTTGCCTATACCTGCTATACAACAGAGGAGATGCTAGCCATCATGCATGCATCCGTGGCCAGAGTTTCGGCGGTGCTAGTGGGGGAACGAGTTCGGAGTGAGGACGGATCACAACGACTCGATTCTTCCTAGAGCATAAACATGAGTTGCGAGGGAGAGGTAATAGAAGTGGGTCGAGAAAAAATCCAAGAATATGATTTTGACATCAAGTATGTCAAGGGGAAGAACAACGTAGTGGTCGATGCACTTTCACGCGCGAGGCCGTGCTTCTCCTTGATGAGTTTGGACAGCACGGTGGAGGGCTCAACACGGTGGAGTACTCCAAGGGCTGTTTTCTGTGAAATTTTGGATGGACAAGTGACGGATGATAGGTACGGGGTGATGGATGAGGTGATCTAATACTGAGAGACAGGGATCTTCTTAATTGAGAACTCCCATCTCCAAGAGAGAGAAGATATTGCACGCCTCACATGACTCGCTCATGTATGGGGCAAAGAGATTGCATATTTGTAGTCGTTGATCGAGATGACTAAATATGCTCACTTCTTCGCCATATCGGCACGTTATTGCTGCTGACACGAGAGTAGCGGAGCTATTCTTTAGGGATGCTTTCGGTGCATGATCTCCCAGAAAGACCATTGTCGGTGTGCGGGGACATCGCTTCATGGGCGGGTTTTAGGCGAGGCTTTTCTGTTTGGGAACAGCCGAGTTGACACCGAGTACTAGTTACCACCCCCGAACGGATGGGCGACGGAGAGATAGTGAACAAGTGGAGGCTCGCACGTAACTGTAGTCGGCGGGCGAGCGAAACTTGCATGGTTGCGATGGTTGCACTTGAGAAGCTCTTGCTACAACAACACTCATCATATGTCCATCGGTATGTCTCCATTTTATGCATTATATGGGCGTCATGCTTTATCTTTGCTTTGACGTGATGTTTGGTGCTATGCAAAGCCCCTAGGAGCCAAGGATTGAATCCAAGAGAGTTAGGATATACTTCCAAGCTCTCAAGGATAACTATAGGCTACAACAAGAGAATCGGTAGAAGACTGTATGCCGATAGGGGACGTGTTGAGAGCGGTTCGAAGTAGGGGGATTTGGTCTACCTACGTTTGCGGCCATATCGGCGATCCTACGGCCAGGAACACAGAAGGGGGCTAAAAAGCTCCAAGCCTCGATTTTATGGACCATACGGTGACTACCTTGCGAGAGTTAGGGGAGGTCGCATATGAGTTTGGAGCGCCCCTTGTCAGGCAACAAGATTCACTAACATTTGTCATGTGTCAGCATGCTTGAAGAAGGCGCTAGGACAACGAGGTGGCTTGCACAATAGAGAGCTTCCGCCCATCGATGATGAGGGGCATTTGGTGCACTGCACAGTGGAGGCCCATTATTGACACTAAGGAGAGGCGGCTACGGAGCGAGGACGGTCAGAGTGCACTAGTGAGATGGAGGGATCTACGGATGATGGTGCCACCTAGGAGAGTGAGAAGATTTTGCGGCATCCATCATTACACGATTTAGCTGAGGGACAAGCAACGTTTTTGCCGAGGAAGGCTAGCTAATATTCCCAATTAGCAATAGCTAATTGGAAATATTGATTTTGGCTATTTTAATTTAATAAAGTTAAGTTATAAATAAAGTGGGTGAAGAGGGACACTTAACTCACACTTAGGATAAAAGTATTTCCTAAAGTCACTTGAGAGACATGACTAATTGGCAACGTGGGGCCTAGTGGTCAAGTGAGCGACATGGGAAAAGAGGTAGCGTGGCGAGCGTGGGACCAAGCCAATGCGAGAGAGAGATGGATAGCGTGGCAAGGAGACAACGTAGTTGATGGTGGGGCCTAGGTGAGGGAAAGGCTCTCCAAAGCTTATAAAAGAGCGGAAGGGTCTCCTCATTTGATTCATTCGAGATGATTAGCATCTATATTGTTGTATTTTGAGAGATTGAGCACGCTTGCTTTGTTTAGCAAAGTATGCACTGCGTCTTGTTCAATACACCGGGTGTCTCAGGTGCGGGAGATCCAACCTTAGCCTGACTTCGAGTGCCTGCTCGGGTGAGAGTCATCTGTTGTTTTCCGGAGAGAGTTGCGGCACCCACGGTCGAGAAGCGATTCACTTAGAAGCAGCGTCGATCGGTGAGAGGGAGGACGCGGAGTCTTGGGAAGGTGATTCCGGATTGAGGGTTTATTAGGGATTCGGCACGGGAGAGTTGGAAAAGGGATCGGCCCTTCCCTATTCGACATTTTGGTGGAGTCGAGAGGCCATTATTTGCGAGCGGATGCATTCGGACGCTGTGTTCCTCATTGGGGGAATAACGTAGTGCCTCAAGGGGTCATTTTTCGGAAGGTCGACCATTTCGAAAAGCTTCTGTACGGGCTTTTCTAGGTATTGGAGTGGAGAAGGCCATTACGAGAGTTTCACAATTTTCGAGGTGGGAGAACGACAATGTGACGGTTCATTCCGGCGGTAGCAACGACACGGTAAAGCGATTACCCGGCGAGCGTGGAGATTACGTAGTCTTTGAGGGAGAAGCCATTCCAAGAGGTCATCTTTTGAGAGTATTTCTCTACGCTTGCCTGAGTGCAAGTCAAGTTGCCATCATTACTGATCACCTTTTGTACTCATTCCATATTTCGGTATTAATGAAATGGCTCGGCGTTCTCCATATTGTACTGTTTTTCTTGTGATCTCTCTTTGAGTTGTTGTATGTCTTTGCTTATGTGCTTTATATTGTTGTTTTCATTTCCATTCGAGATATTACAAAAGAGGGAGCAGCGGCATCAACGGATAGGCTTGACAACAACGTAATACTGCTTGGTGCGGCGTAGTGTGGAAAGCTGATTAGCTCCGCCGATTTGCAACGGCAACAATGCGGTATTTTCGAAGAACTAGTGCGAGAAGCTAGCGAGAATCGGGTCTTATTTTCGATTTGCGAGATTTTCTTGTCCAATTTTTGGATGTTTTCTGTTACCAGTGCTAGCAACGATACGGCGATAGTAGTAGATGAGTAAAGCGACGGCGGAGGGAGCGACAACAGCGCGGTGCACAGAGTGGTGCAACGCGGTACAAAGTAGTGCTCATCTGGGTAGCTCATGCTGTGATTAGCTAGTAGCATGGTTGCGGCACGTAGAAGGAGTTGCGGTCACGGTGGCGGTTGGCGGTAGTGTGCGGAGTCAACGACGATACTGGGATGCAACATTTTCTTGTGCGGTGTTGGTGAGCAACACCAATAGCACAACAATAGATGTTTTAGAAGTCGAGAGCAACACATTGAGTTGTTTTTGCTAGAGCAATTTCCTCGCTAAGAGGGAGGGTTGATTTATGGTAGCATTGGATGTGCTCTAGCCTTGTAATTTTGTATATAGGCTAGGACACATGTATTCCATAAAACCTAGAAATGGTCTTGGGAAAATTCCACTTAGTGATGGTTTTAATTAAAATAATTAATCATTTTTTAATGTTTTTTCTAAGTCTAAACTTAGGGAGCTTGATTGATTAAAGGGTATTAGATTAAAATAAGTATGAATCTTCTAGACAAAGTCATGGATCACCTCCAAGTTAATCTTGGCCACTTGATTATGTTTTAGTCTTGGCCATTGAAGGGTTCAACTGTGAAGAAGAATATAAGAAGGAGGGTGAGGGGCCTATAGGAAAACACATTGTGACCGACACTTGAGCCATTGAGCTTTTTCGGATTTGTGTGAGGAGCACACAACTTTTGATCGAGGATCAAATCACTAGGGCGGGGTTTTCTAAGTGATTTTGATTCGGTGATCGGATCAAAGAGGGGAGTAGAGAGCGAGGGATTGGTCGGGATTGGATCAAGAGGTGCATTTCGAGGGAGGCGGAGTGACGTAGAGAGGGACATCGTAGTTTTACGGCAAGAGGTCACGCGATTTACTGCGCGAGGAAGTCACGCGAGAACAATGCGGTGTCTCTTGGTCGGTCCAGAGAGATAGCTAGAAAGTGGGGTTTCGAGCCGGGGAGGCCAAAATCCGAGTCTTAAATCAGTTAGATCAGTTGTAGAGGAAGATGAGCGTAGTTCCTCAAGCTTGCGCACCTTGAACTTATGCGGTTCCGAGAATAGGCAATCACATAGAGGTAGTGAGGGCTTGCACACTAACCTTTGTCAAATCAAACCGAGAGACTTGCGAAGTAGAGGTATATCTCACATTTCTCACGAGTTGTCTAGATTTCTCCTAGGGAGTTTCTCTTTGGATGTTGGCACCCTAGTTGTATTCAAGGTCCTGTGCGTAATAATACAAACCCTCGGATCTGCTACACTTTCCAGATTTTCCCAAGTTGGGTTTTCGGGGACTTAGTTCAAAAACAAAGCTGTATGTCACATGGATGTTTTTTATTATATTTTTGTTCGGAGTGTTTCGGCACTTAGATTCATTCCGTGAAGACTATTATTTGTGTGTTTCGCTTGAAAGTACTTTGATATTTCATAGTAATGAAATAATTATGAAACATAATAGAAGAAGTAATTCGAGATTTGTTGCGGTAGGAATATGGATCTAGGATTTTCACTACTATGTGCCTATATAATTCTTATTGGGTGATAAGAGTACGGGAGTTAGTTTAGAAAATTTGACAATCTGAAAAAAGATTTCTTATTGTGGAAAAATGAAAAGCTCAATGAAGAAGAGAGAAACACTCAACAAAGTGAAAAAAATAAGCCTTGGAAAAGCACAAGAGTGGGTGTGAAGAGTCCTTACCAATCTTCTTGTGGAGACACCTTGATATAACCCTTGGTCATATGGCTAAAAATGAATATATGACTTGTTGTTTTGAACCTGCAAACCTGTAAATCTGCATAAAAGTGCAAAAAACCAATAAACTACAATCCTTTTAGGGGTCACCACAAAATATAAAATAATCTAGAAAGATGTGGCTATTGGTTGGGAAGTGTTAGTATACTGAAATATGAATCAAATGAACCTTGATACACTTCTAAAATACTAAGTAATGAGATATGTATTCAAACTTAGGAATTTACTTTGCTTTGTTTGAGGGATAAAATCTCTACTAGGGTAAAAACCCAATTTTTTATTATTGCTTATTATTTTTCCCAGCAAGGAAATTTGGAATTGATTATTTTCTTAAAATAATGTTCATATAAATCTAGAAGTGAGGGAAAAATGGAAGAGGTTTGATAAGATATACCTTCAAGATCAAAACCCTCTTGAAGAAGGCTTCCTTTGTAGAAATTTTACTATGAATGCGATTACTGGAGATATTTATCTCCTAACTTATGTTGTTGATTTGTTTTGTTTTGCTTAAATTACTTTCAACAAATATACTGATAAATTCACAATTGCAATTCTTCACAAATATAAAAACGTAAAGTAGAAAATAAAATGTAGGAAGCGAGAAATAATCCCCACACATAATAATGTTGACGAGTTATTTTTGGATAATTGTCTCTGACACGAAGGAAAAGCTGATGCAACATATTAAGGGTTTTATTATTTTTAATATTCGAGCGATGTAGAGTACAATATAATCTCACTTGCCGATCATGCAGCAATTCTCCGATAAATAATCAATGCACCACTAGAATAATAACACGGAGACTAAATGTCTGCCCTCTGCCAGACATCTAACTCGGCCTCTCCCAAGCCACTCACCACTTACTCCACGACACTACGCATAACTTACACGAGAAATGCACATTGCGGCTTCGGTTAAATTCGCAAAACCTTCGTGAATGCATCCACCTTAATTCATTCTGCACTCCAACAACATCACTCTTACCCACTGCGCTTTGTCTCCGGGTGATATCGACTACGTGACATTGACCAACGGAAATTAGCTCCCTCTCTACCACTTGCACTAGTTGAATATGACCTCCTCTTTTGTAGGTAAATCAACCTCTTTTCTACCTCTCGAATTGTGAATCACTAATGAAATCTCCTCAAGAAAATTCTCCTCTCAGATAACATCTGCTGTGGCTCCCCTCAGTGGCGTCTCCCTGCAGCTGCTTCAGCGCACCCTCACTAAATCAACTTGCCAATGATTAAGTCGCAGCACTACGACTCTCTTGTATCTTGTGTGTCTTCTCCAAACTACCTTCGTCAAGATTAGCTCTTATAATCATACATTGGACTCTCTAGATCAATGAAGCACCATTTGTATAAGACCCACGGGTACTGCTTGAGTCTTTGCGGTTTCTATAGCAAGTGGGGCACTCGCGTAGAACTTTGCACTCTCTACCCTTACCCGCTCAAAGCTTCGTATTAAACTTGCCTACCTACATGGAAGCTGAGGGTTTCTCATGAGGACCCGTATCGGACCCATATAAGACCACAGTCCCACAACAAAGAGACAATAGAGTTTTCTCAAAAAAAATTTCTATTTTTCTGTACACATGAGGTGGAGAAAAAGGGAATTTGGGAGGAGAAAGAAATTCTTTATAAGAACCTCTCTCCCTTTCGGAAGCATAGGCAAGGAAATTGGTAAGCTTTTTTTCAATGCTCATGATCATGGAATGTTGGTAAATCACGAGGGACCATCATCTACTCCTAGCTTTTTCGGCGCGAGGGGTTATGGTTTAGGTGATCGCAAGCGGAACTTTTGGAAAGCAACGGATGTTAATACGGATGTACGGTCTCTGCGATTTTCTTGGAAATAGAAAGCAGCCGACGGAGTAGCGGCCCCACCTTTATGCTGCAACGAGTGGAGTCACGGCTAGCACAGCGGAAGTAACGACTGCTTGTCCGGGTAGGCTTCATGATCCTTGTTACATTGTTTCTTGCTTGCATGTCATCTAATTTTATGTAATCAATTCAATTATAATTTTTTTTCACTAGCAATTTGCGATTTTTTGCAGCTCTTTGGTGAGTTTTTCATCACAGGAGCCATACGTATGTTGAGAAACTCTGACCACTGGGGATAAAAAAATTATAAATTAAAAAACTTTAAAAACCAATTTATGTTTTTTAAATATCAATTAGATTTTTAAAATTTTAATTTTTTTCTTTCATATTTCATCACCCATGCACCACCCAAAAGGGTTCTAGAAAGTCTCGTGATCCATCATGGGCACATGAGTCGATAGATCATTATCGTATTAATGACCACCATGTCAAGTGGAATTATTTCAATGCGACAATGCATGCTTGAGCATAAAACGAGGCTAAAATACCACCTAGCTAGAATTCACAGGGAATGAGTGTAGGGATGTCAAGCTTTCCACGATGAAGTCACTACTAAACATCGTGCAGCTGTGACTATGGAAGCCATCCCAAAGAAACTTTTAAGAGGAAGAAAGAAGGAAGGATGAGATTGTTGGAATAGGAGGTAGATCTTCATCTGGAGTGAAAGCGCTTGAGATTCAAAGTCTAGGTATTGGTAAATCCTCTTCAATATATTGTGGCAAACAAGAGTATAGCCTCTTCTTTCTTCACTCCTCGTACAACTCCGGGATCTCTAAACGCAACCTTGGATAGTTTTAAGAAAAGAAGAGGAAAGGAGAGCGGATATGGCGGTGAGGAGGTTTTGGTACCATAACGGTCTTTCATTCAACTATGCAAAGATATCTTTATCTGACAATGTGATGGGATACCATTGCAGAGAATCTTTGTTTCCTTGGATACCAAAAGCCCCATCTTATAATGCACTTAGGGAAAGAGCTAGATGAGGAACTTGAGTGTGTCAAGGAACAATTGGAGAGCATTAAAGCTCCTTATTAGGAAAATTATAGGTTGTACTATTATGTACGATGGGTGGAGCTGGAGATGAGGAGGGGGTAGAGACAATAATAAATTTTGTTTATGCAGCTTGCCCTAAAAGATACCATGTTCCTAAAATCCATTGATGCATACGCTAAATGTAAAATATACGAGAATTGATTTTTACATTGTTAGTTGATGTGGTGAGGGAAGTTGGGAGTTGCAAATGTTGTACAAGTAATCATGGATAATGCGAGAAAATTATGTAGCAAGTTTGGAAGAGTTGCTTTGTGCCAAATATCCCACCATTTTTTGGACTCCATGCACTACCCATTACATAGACTTGATACTAGAGGACATTGGGAAGTTGGAGTGGGTGCGGGATGTTGTGTGCAAGAATGAAAGAAAAATTACCAAGTATATTTGATACTCATGCTCGGGTGTTGAACCATATGAGGGAATTCACATAGGGTGAGCTTAGGTACTAGCTTGTCATACAATTTGCTACAAACTTTCTTTCCCTCCAATGAGTACCAAGCTTTGCGAAAAATGTTTTTGTAGCTTGACAATGGGTATTTTGGAAAAGATAGCACAAAACCAAAAGCATTTTTACGTAAGAAGGAATCTGCCTTTGGTGACCGGTTTGTAGGGACAAATCAACTGAGATTTTCAACTTCCTTTGAGCCCCTTGTGAAAGTCTTGAGATTGATGGATGGAGAGAAACCCTCCAATGGGATATATTTATGAGGGCATGGATAGGGCCAAAGAGGTCATCAAGACTTTCTATAAGGGAGATAGATCTAAATATCTCCCCATATCCATTTCCACCATTGATTCTAGAGTGGGACAAGAAACTACATTCACACATTGCATGCATACGGGAGCATATCTCAATCCTAGAGCATTATTCTATATGCGGTCTAACATTCAGAGAGATCTCGAGGTGAAGAGAGGTGTCGAAGTGATATGCATTGAGAAGATGTTCCCGGGATGTAGATATTCGAAGACAAAATCAACCTTTAGCAGAGATATGTACAAGGAAGCATATGGCATGTTTGGATTCGGCTCAAGCCAACATCTCAAGGACAAGAAAATGCCTTGTAATTGAGAAATTGTTATAACTTAGCTTATTATTTTTGCTATATATCTGCTATATAAGTTTTGGCATTGTAATAGTAGTAATCTTTTATGTTATTTTTTACGGCTAATTGGTGGATAGATTGTGGCTGCGAGCCACCTACAATTACAAAAATTCACCATCGAGTTACGAGTCAACACTGTAGTGCTTCTTCTTGTGAGTGCAAATGAGTCGGGTGTTTGAGCACATCCATGACAAAAAAGAAAAAACGAGTTGGAGCATCGGAAGGTTGGAGAAGTTGGTTTTCATCTCACTACAACCTTTGAATGCTCACAAAACAAGTGCAACCAAACGATACGAGATGCTATTGGTTTAGAGTTTTATTGGGTTGTGGGGAGGAGCCCCTTGATTTGGAGTTGGCTTGATGAAGATGCTTGAGGATCTCTCTGGTTTTCCCATCTCAAATGGAGACTCCACACGGCTCTTCACACACCTCCACGGTGCTTCAGCACTTTCGGTGCTTACCATGAGCCTCACATGAGGGGCTTATTATAGGTGTGGTACCGTCCATGGATGAGTGAGTCTTCAGGGTGTTATGAGACGCGGAGCATGACAAAGTGACAACACAAAGGGACAACGTAGAGATGCGGCGCAACGAGAGGACGTAGTCCTCACACAAAAAAGAGGACGCGGAGAGGTGTACGGTGGAGAGTTTGGAGAGTCTTTAGGGTGTTTAGATTTCTCTCCGATGTATTTGGAGGAAAACCATCTCATATGTTTTCATAAATGTTTCTCCATGATTCTGCAAATCATTCCTTGTAAAGAGATTGTTCTTTGAAAAGATAATAAATATACCCTCATTTCTTTGCTATGTCCATGATTTTTCAGCATTGGGTTTTTTCAGGGGGACAATTGTCCAAAAACAATTTGTTGATGTGATTTTTTCTGTGCTTGCATTTCTTGTTCTTTTCTCTATGGAATTATGTAGATAAACTGCGGTAGAATTTTGTTGTTTACTAAAGGGTTTTGTAAATAAATTATTGTGGAAAATAAGTGAGGAGAAATAAATTGAATGCTACTTGCGGTAGAATTTCTATGTTAGAAATTTTTACATGGTATCGAGACTTGAGAGATCGGAGCACACTGAGAGTTGGGGATCGCAATGATTTGTGGTCTTGATGTTGTTGGAGCACATCAACTCGAAGGGGCTCAACTGTTACGGGATGAAGTACCCTAGGGTCACGGGTTGCGAACCCCAACAAAGAAAGAAGCATACAACAACAAGAAAGCATACAAATTAACGATCCCTAATGCTCAAACTAGTAAAATAGGAAGAAGGGGTAGTACTCGTAGGTCCTACGTTTGAGCGACCCCATAGGGGTTCAAAACCTCTGCTTCTCACTAGTGCTCCAAAACACGCAACTCACTCGAAAAGCACATATGATAGTAATAGCTGAAAGCATGTTCAAGATGTTAGAGGTGTCAGATCATATAAGCATAAAAACATGAAATCATTCATAATAGGATCATAAAGCACGAATAAAGCATTAAGATCATGAACATCGAAACAGAGAAAAATCTTTTAATTGATGAATGCAAAGAAGTGTGGAGGAATACCACGCAGTTTTAGCCATGGCTCCAGAGCAGAAAACCGTCCTCACGGTTTGTCCGACCCAAGCCTCAACAATATCCTTCCAAAAGCATACACATGGATGTCATATAAGAGGAATGAACATCTCTATGAGGGAAACAAGGGTTTCCACAATGCGGGAGTCGCGGAGGCACAAGGATAAATCGGACTTGATTGGGGACTAAATGGATATAATATCAATACTGCTATATTTCTCCTCCCTTAAAGGCCTTCCCATGAGGTGTATTCATACCACTCCAAAACGGTTGTTTCGGTTAGGGATACGGTTAGGCCACGAGCTTAAAGTGGGCAGGCTTCTAGTGTAACTTTGTAAACCCCACCTAGAAGAAAATAGGGAATTATATATATTTTTTTCATATTTCTAATAATATACGTAGGTTGGGTATCCTTTGGACCCGTGTGTGCACGCGCTTTTGAGAGGCGAGTCACGTATGGAATTTAGAATAATGTTTTTTAGATAAAAGGAACAAGTGCAGAAGGAAAGAGGCGCCCCAAGGCTATAACTCGAATCATAAAAGTATATAGAGGGTGGAAAAATGATGCTATAACACTCACATAGTTCTCTGGGGAAGAGGAAAAGCATGAAAGATATAATGGATCACGACATTTTTACGTGTGTTGACTTCCAGATTGGAAGAAGAAGTCGCTTGCTTGTCAGACTTCTTGCTTCCTACGAGGTTTGGTATATTGATAGCGGGGCTTCTACGCATATGATGAGGGAGATACGAGAATGTTTCTCAAGCTACCGAGAAGAAAATATGAACTTCCAAATCACCATGGGTAATAAGGCTAAATGTACTCCTGTTGGAAGAGGTACTATAGTTTTTCAAACGAAAGCAAAGAGATCGACTTCGGGCTGCAATGTGTTGCGTATGCTAGATTGGGGATGGAGAATTGCTACTTTGTATCTAGGGTTACAAAAGCAAGGGCTATGATGTAATATATTTCATTGGAAAGAATGTATATGTCAAACACGCAAGTTGGAAGAACAAGGCCCAAATTGAGTCAAAAGCAACAAGCGCATAGTAGTTACTGACTAGAATCTCCAATGGCATTGATGGCGACAATGATGAAAAATATTTGAATGAACTACGACACAAAAAGGATGGGGCACTTACACCATGGGCTTCTAAGAATTCTCATAGAAACCATCGAGGTTTTCCCGAGTTAATAACCAAGCGAGATGATGTCTACGGAGGTGCGTCTTAGAGCCAGCGCGCCAAAAGCGACTTATTCCGAGTGTACAATAGGGCAAAAGTGTTTTCGGGATTAATACACCCAAATATGCAGGACCAATGTCCACAGCAACTCCTAGTGAGTGCCCGAATACTTCGTCACCTTCATTGATGACCATTCTAGGAAGACTTGGATCTACTTTATAAAGACCAAGGATGAGAGTCTTTGATCGATTCAAACGGTTTAAGCTACGCTTGAGAATGCGATAGGGAAGAGGATAAAATTATTGCATTCGAGACAATGGTGGAGAATATATTTATAAATAATTCAACGGTTATGCGCAAGAGGAAGGCATCCAAAAGAGAATGGAATGCTCCATATAATCCCGCAGGAGTAGAATGGGGTTATTGAGAAAAAACAGAACTATTGTTGAAGAAAACGGCAGCGGGAAATTTTTATGACCGGGATATGCACAAATTTCTATGGGAAGAAGCATGCAACACAATGCATATGTTCAAATAAGTTCCTCATAGGGCACTAGGTAAGATTACATCGGAGAGTGTCTTCACAAGAAGAAAGCGGAAGTGAGTCATTTCGGGATCTTTGGGATTTTTGGCGTACTACCATTTACTCGAAGGAAAAGAAGAAGTTGGATCAGTATGCAGAAAAAGGATCATACGGTGGGATATAACGAGAATGCTAAGGCATATAGGATCTACATTCTTGGCGGTAGGAAGTCATAGTATGATAGGGATGTAAAGTTCATGGAGGACATAGATTTTAGGAAATCTCGAGAAATGCCTTCAGAAAAGCGGTCGGGGACGATCCATTGGTCTGACCACTTAGACCGGCACGAAACAAGCACCGAGTGCTTCTCGAGTCATAAGAATACAGTATCACCGCAGGGAAGATTTGTGGGAGGAGCTGAGCAAGTCAGATCATCTCACTACTAGTGGAATAACGAGAAGCGAGAATTACTAGACGGATACTAAGGGACGCGAGAGGAGTTCATTGGAGCTCCTAGAGCGAGAAAGAGGCAATGTAGACAACTAGAGACGGACTTCAAGCTTTGGTAGCTCGGGTTGGAGAAACACTCTAGTTTTCGGGGGTTGTTCGAAGCATCAAGTATGGGTAGATGCTATGTGGAGGAATACGAGTTCCATAATGACCAATGATGTCTAGGAAGTGGTACCTAAGACCTCGGGGACACAAATTAGTTGTAGAGTTCGAAATGGATCTACAAGATCAAGTATGCTACGGATGGCGGCGTGGAAAAGTACAAAAGGCGAGTTCGTGGCTAAGGTGTATGATCGAAAAGGAAGGAATAGACTACGAAGAAACCTTGTATGCCCTAGTAGCCGGGTATACTTCTATCGGATTCGTGATATCCCTTGCGGCACGGATGGGGTGGGAAATTCTACTAGATGGATGTCAAAGGCTTGCTTTCTTAAATGGGGTCATAGAAGAGAAGAAGTGTACATTAAACAACCCCGAGAGGCCCTTTGAGACACGTGAGAAGAAAAATCATGTATGTAGGGCTGAAGAAAGCCTTTGTTGGGCTTAAGCAAGCACCTAGAGCTTGGTATGGTCGGATTGATGGTTACTTACGAGAAGATGGGATTTCTCATTGACGCGAATCCCAATCTCTACTATGCGACGAGTAGAGAATGAGCCTCTAATACGTGTATATGTAGATGAATTGTTTACGACGGAGGTTCATCTTAGGATCATCGAGGACGTAAGTGAGAAAGCGGACAGATTCAACATGAAGGATTTGGTGGCTGATGCATTATTTCACAGGGGTTGGAAGTTTGAGCGAGCGAAGAGGTGAAATCTTCCTTGGACAGAGTATAATAATCCCCAAAAGGGAAATAACTAGTAATAAACGAAGGCACTAATACGGATAAGCGGAGCAGGATCAACTGATCATGACACATGTAACACCAAAATAAAACCCATTTATTAATCGAGAAAGTACATAGAAGGGTACAATAAATCGGGCTGGGTGCACCTATCACCCTAGGCGGTCGGAACCTCAACGAGAAGAAGTGGGCACCGCCTCGGACGGGCGTCACGGGCACACGCTGTCTGCGCGAGCGAAGATAAAGGCTATTGTTGCGGGGCCGTGCGCAAACCCTCTCAAATAAACGCGTGTCTGCCCGGTGAGCGCGGAAACGAATAAAGCACCAAGCCCTCGCTCTCCGGACGGACGAGCGCTACGAGGATCTTGGAAAACGCTGACAGCGCCCCCTCCCTGACCAATCTGCTCCTGGGATGCGTCCTCAAACAATACGCAATCCCTCGGATCTCGCTGAATGCGGAACTGTCTCCTGGGATCCCCTAGGCCCTCTGGGGCTAGATACGGTGTTTCTGTCGGATGGACTGGATACTGTCGGTATCTCCTCGGATCTGTCACTCCTCAGAAGCCCGGATCCTACGCCAAAAACCCTCGGATACGCAATATACAAGGCTAGATACGCAACATACGGACTAGATGCGTAAGATCTGTCCTTCACCAAGCTAGATCCCGTGAGAAACCTTCGGTCTTGCCAACCCTCACCTCCAGCGAGAATGGACGGCGTCCTCCTCTTGAGCTTGATCGGGCGTCCACCTTGCCCCTCTCAAACGGCGTTTTCTACGCGATGCAGAGCTGGCGTCCTCTTGGACGGCGTCCTACCTCTCACCGCAAGGGGCAGGCGTCCTCTCTTCGGTCGCTTGACGTCCTTCTCTTGGTCCGTCCTCCCTTCTCTTGCTGTGACCACGAAGACTTTCCTCCTCCTCGGATGTGCTTCGCGGAAATGCTGCTGCTTTGCCTGCGAAAAACCTTACTAGGGCGGGCACATCGAAGAGTCCCGAAGCTAAGGGTAGGCTTGAGAAAAACCTTACCGGGCGAGGGCACTCGGGGGTCCCGAGGGCTAGGGTGAGATGTCCGGCCGGAGACACTCGTGCACTAGCGATGCTGTGACCAGGCAAACAACGAGCGTGCGCCGGCCGGACAAAGTCTAGCTATCGATAAGAATGTCAAAATCATGGATCCTCAAATGAGGTGAGAGCCTCTCCTTTTATAGCACCAATCTCCTCGGGCGCTCACTCACTACAGACCTGAGTTTACCTTGGGTTAACTTTATGTCTCCTCCATCACCCGTGGGGCCCCGAGCTCCCCTGTAGGTTACAACGTCGAGCTACTAGGAAAAAGAACACTTTATTATAAAGTGAGAGTGGCTAAGTGAGGTGACCCCTCTTATTTCTCTTTATTTATTCCTATCTAAAGCGACAAAAATAACACAAAAAATGCAATATTCCAATTAGCAAAGCTAATTGGGAATATTCTGATCTCCCAAAGCAAAACGTTGCTTGTCCTCAAGCAAGCCCAGGTGAGGATGCGCAAGATCTTCTCATCCTCCCAAGTGGCATCCTCATCCGCGGTTCTTCCATCTCTTCGAGAACTCTACCGGAGTCTTCTGCCTCGCAAGCGTCTCTCCTGGTGTCAGCGGCCTGCGGGCGCCATACAAGTGCCCCCTCATCATCGGAGGTAGCTCTAGGTGTTGTCACATGCGGCCCGGGTACCTTCTTCGAACGTCATGGAAAATGTTGTGAATCCGAGCGCCTTGGGGCAACTCCAACTCATATGCAACTTTCTGTCCGATCCTCAGGAAGTCTGCAACATGGTCCCATAAAAAACGAGGCTTAAGCTTCTATTTATACCATTTGAGTGAAGGCGGCGGTATGGTGCAGCAACCGCAAGTAGACCAAATCTACCTCGAGGGGTGTCGCTCCACTCGGCTTCAGCACGCCATAACCTGTGATTTTGGGCGGTGGCTATGTTGTCCTTGAGTCAGGATGTCTTGGCTCTCTTGGATCACATGGTTTAGCTCGTGGAGCACGCCTTTAAACATCACATCCACACAAAAGACAAGGGAATGATATACATACAACGCATAAAACGGTGTCATGCCGATAGACATATGATGGAGTTTGTGTTGTAGCGATGCTAAACGGTGTATGCATTTCGACCACGCTCGGCTGCGCGCACGCGTGGTTGCGGTAACCCTCCGGCCACTTGTTAACTATCTGCGTACGCCGTCCGTCCCCGAGGGACAATCGCATTTGGTGCTACGGTGTCAGCTGGGTCTACTAGCGAAAGAGCTCACAACGAAATCCACCATAAAGCGGTACATCACATCACTAACAATGGTCTTGGGTAGACAGCGATACGAAAACCTCCCGGAAAAACAACTGCACTTTTTTTGTCTTTCTTTGTGTAGTGTGCGAAATAGCAAGAAGTGAGCATACTTGGTGCTTGGGTCAACTACTACGAAGATGCGGTCCTTACTGCTTGTATTGGGCAAACCCGTGATGAAGTCCCGCCCGAGACACTCTCCCCTTCCCCTCGGGGAATGGGAGCCGGGCCCCCGTAACAGCCTGGGATGGTTCATCTCCCTTGTTCCGACGGCAAACCTCGCACTCACCGGCATGCGGGTACGTCCTCCTTGAGGCCCACTTCCATGCAAATCTCTCCCGGATAGCCACCACATCTTGGTGAACCCCGATCGCGCCAATGGTGAATCATGAGAGGCATGGAGTATCTTCTCCTTGGTGAGAGATCTCTCGGTCGAAGATGCGTCCTGTAATAGATGACCTCATCACATACCACCATGTCTCGCTGTCCCGCTATCGTCACGTAGGCACACCTCGCATGCAAATCTATCCTTGGAATACTCAACCGGTGGTCGAACCTTCCAATCGGCGTCCAAGCTCGCGGGGGATAATGTGGGCACGGTCTGCGAAAAGGAGCATCCCTTTCTACATTGTTCTTCCACGCTTGCTACTATGTCAAAGTCCTGCTTGAATCTTATTTGATCCCTTACGCTGCCTCTCTTGTTGTTTGCTCGAAAATGCTTGAGGCTATTATGATCGTCATCTCGTCACCGCCTACCAAGTACGCGAAGTTTGGCCAAGGCATGCATAATGGCCAACATCTCCATATCATGAATGGGATAAAGTCTCTCATGTGGAAGGAGTTTAAATGCTCTCGAATGCAATCGGGTGACCCTCCACCCGCATCAAAAGCTTGCTCCAATCCCTTCTCCACAAGACGCCGCACTCTAGGATAAAGGGCGAGTGAAATCGAGCCGCGCCAACAGGACAACTACTCATCACTGCTGAGCTTATCAAAAGCTGTTGTGCGGTAATAGTCAGTACCCGGAGAATGCCCCCTTCCTTGTCGGCTCGCGGTGAGGGGTGCGACAAGCGTGAGAAGCCCTTCGACGAACACCACAGCAATAGGGTACGGATACCGATGAACCCTCTAAGTTGTCCCCGTTAGCGGCTGCGGCCGGTCCACAGTAGCCGGATCTTCTCGTCATGGACTCTCACTCGAAGTCCACTCCTATGATGTGTCCCAAATACAGCATCTCTTTGTCAAACCAAACTCACACTTGGAGAGTTTGGCAAGGGGCTATTGCTCCTCCGGGATGCGCAAAGCTGTCTCCCTATGTCTTTGGAGGTGCTCCTCCCAAGTCCTGTTGTATGTGAGAATATCCTTCGAAAAGAACCCGAGCACGAACTTCCTCGGATGTCCCCCAGAGAATATGGTTCATGCAAAGGAAGGTGAGTGGCGAGGTGCATTAGTTGGTCAAATGGCATGACCAAAAACTCAAAGTACCCATAATGACACCGAAAACGAGTTTTGGGAACGTCACTGTTCCCTCATGCGTATACGATGGTGTCGGGGACCTCAAATCTGATCTTCGAGAAAAACGTGCTCCCTCTCAACTTGCGTCCATCAACTCATCGATCCTGGGGAATGGGATACGGGTTCTTCAATGTCTTCTTGTTAGGTGCCACCTTAATCCAATGCACATCGGCAATGTGCGGTCCTTCTTCTTCACCAACACTGAAGAAGCGAAAGGACGGAAATGCTGAGCCGAATGTGCCCAAGGGCTAACGAAGCTCTGGAATGGCACGCTCTGTCTCATCCCATGTAGGCCTTGAGATGCCTATAAGGGGTGGTGATCCTTGCTGTATTTTGCTCCAACTCTATCGTGTGCTCAAACCCCCGATGCGGTGGCTGTCCGTTGGAATATCTCCAGAAGCACTCTGCACTGTACGCCGAAGAGTACGCGGGTCGGGGTGCCGCCACACTTTTGTATCTACCATCTACGAAGCCGCCGACTCAGCGCACTCTATGTCTCCCCCGGCGGAATGTCGCATCATGCGTGTGCCGATGCGTAACGGGGCGGATGTGTTGCGACCTCGGATCTTCTCATGCCTCCCGTCTTGGGATCATCCCACTCCATTTCCGAGGCCTTCCAGTACGCGAACGACGCTTTCCCCGAGGTGATAAGCCACTGCTCCCAATATCACGACGGTGTCGGGAATGTCCACCACAAAGAAGTGATCGATCCCAACGTATAGGTGCCCATCGTCATGATAACTCGGTACATATCGGAGAGCACGAGCCATGGTGGGTCTCACCAGGCCCGAACTGAGCCCGCCAGCTCTCTTGTGGGTATGCCTCTCGGGTGCTACCATGCGGGCATCGATGAGGTGTGGGTGGCCCCACTTTGTCAGCCTAGGCTGAAACACGGCGACGTCTTTGTCCACGTACGCAATGTCGGATAACGGGGACTAACGTCTTTGCTAGGGCTCCCCCGATGGGAGCAAATGATGCCTCTCCACTTTGGTGGTGGAGGGTGGTAAGGCACTGCGTTGCCTCGCCTCCTCTCGCCTCCTCGTCCTCCAACTCTCTCATCCTCTTCTCCGGCGCCCCTCGGAAGACACTCCTATGAAATGCGCCTTCCTGCGGTGCATTTGCTCATCTGGTGCCCACGGCTCACAGCCGAGTGAAGCACAATATTGTCTCGGCTCTCTCTAACCTCATCATCCCATCTTTGCATCCTCGTCGGGATTCGCCTTGGGAGCGGAATCCTCATGTCCTTACCCTTGGTGGCTTTGTCTGCGGGATAAGGTGGCCGAGGTCACAGGCAACACAT
Organism: Pinus albicaulis; assembly: GCA_034641835.2. Taxonomy (NCBI): domain Eukaryota; kingdom Viridiplantae; phylum Streptophyta; class Pinopsida; order Pinales; family Pinaceae; genus Pinus; species Pinus albicaulis. The sequence continues at coordinate 996,305,142 of CM076583.1, forward strand.
CACAGCAGGTCACGAGCCTGCCGATAGCATCTGAAGTATGGCGGGGTTTGTTTATTTGGACTAGACCACGAAGTGATTCGGCGGCAGGTCCAAAAACATCGTGATCAGCAAGGCAGCGGTATGTCGGGTACCATCACCAGAAAGCCTCGAAGTCGAGGAGATGTGTGCCTGCGCGCACACGTACGTTTGAACGGTCGACTCTGAGAAGGGCCGGTACGGGTCCTTTGATCAAAACGTTTCCTGCCCTCACGGTGAACTCGACGTATGTGGTCAACGCCAGAATGCCCGGTGTGGTCGGCCCATGAAACCACCGGTTCTGGGCCTCACCCTCTAGATGTGTCGACCATCTTAATGGCCGCTCATATAAACATACGGTTAAGGGGCGAAAATAGAGGTCTAGTTTTCACAGGAACACAGGCACCGTGGTCAGCGGGGGAACCCATCAGGCATCGGCAAATGAAATTTGCGCACAGGCCGCACGATTCTTGTCACGGTGGGAACCCGTCCACATGATTTCGATCATGAGGCTTACGCACTTTCTAAGTGCTATGAAGATATTGATTGAAAGGAAACCCTCCATAATTCACGACTGTCCCTTAATCGCAAGCAAAGCGCATGAATCGGGACCCTCATCTCTTGATACCGGGTCCTCCCACTTCCCTCTACGGAAAAGTAGGCATGGTGAGTCGCTGTCCATGGAATGGGTCTTATAACATTTTATCCTGACGGGTATAACATACGGTATGTAGCGGAAGTTCACGATCCTTCCCCTACCGCGCGAAAGACCTAGGGGTTCTTTTGTGTTACCACAACCTTCTGGTTACCTCTGTGAATGCCGTCCATCTTTGCATCATCACTGCTCACTCGGTCTCGACCAATCTTGGTCTCGGCTTCCATTGCGTTCACTCACCCCAGGTTAGTCTTACGAATCGAGAATCACCTCCCCAAGAAAGTGGGGTGACCCTAGGTGCCATAGAGTGCGCAGCACCACGGGCCGAGCCGGATCGAGCTACGTGCCAACATGTGTCCCCGAAGGAAATAACCGATGTGCGCAGAAGGCACGCTAATACGGATATAAGTGAACCGGATCAACGGAATCATGACATGTAACACCAAAATGCGAGCCATTTTCGCTAATCGAGAAAAGTACATAGAGAGGAGTACGATAAGTGAGAGTAGGTGCACCTATCACAACCCCTGAGCGGTGGAACCCCTCAGCAGTGGGCGCAACAAGGACGGGCGTCTGGGCGCTCTTCTGGTCGAAAGATGAGCGCGAGCGGGGCACGAGTGCGCAAACCCTCTCAAATAAAGAAAACGCTGTCTGCGCGAGTGTGTTGTGACGCAGAATAAAGCACGAGCCTCGACTCTCCCGGACGAAGATGAGTACACTACGGATCTGGAAAGCGGCCTTCAGCACCCCTCACAATGATGCGCTCCTCGAGGATGCGTCCTCAAGCAATGCCGCAATCCCTCGGATCTATATAGATACGGAACTATCTCCTCGGATCTCGGCCTCTGGAGCTAGATGCGGTGTTCCCTTCGAGATGCGGACTAGATGCGCGTGTCTCTCGGTCTTGTCCTCCTCAAGGCGGATCTACGCAAAAACCCTCGGTCGCAATATACAAGGCTGGATACGCAACATGGGGACTAGATGCGCAAGATCTGTCCTTCACCAAGCTAGATCCGACGAGCAACCCGGATACACGGCCCTCACCTCCGAATGGACGGCGTCCCTCACTGCGGGCTTGATCGGCGTCCTTGCTCTCAAACGGCCCACTGCGCGATGCGGAAGCTGGTCACTCTTGGACGACGTCCTGCCTCTCCTCGAGGACGGCGTCCTCTCTTCGGACAAAAACGAGCGTCCTTCTCGCCCGAGGTCAGCTTCCTCCCTTCTCACTGCGCGACCACGAGAGGGCTTTCCTCCTCCTCGGTGTGGCCCGAAAATGCGCACAACAACGCTGCGAAAAAACCTTACTAGAGCGTTTTCGAAGGTCCCCCGAAGCTAAGGGTGAAACCAGAAAAACCTTACCGGAGGCAGGCACTAAAATTTGGGAGCTGAGGTGAGATCTCCGACGGAGACACTCGTGCACTAGCGATGCTGTGAGGCAGAGCTAAACAGCAGCGTGTTTGAGCGGACAAAGAATCTAGCTATCAATAAGAATATCAAAATCATGGATCCTCAAATAGGGTGAGGCCTCTCCTTTTATGGCCTTAATCTCTCCAAACTCACTCACCCTGAATGCGCGATTTTACCTTGGGTTAACTTTATGTCTCTCCATCACCCACGTGGACCCCAAGAGTCCCCTCTCTAAGTTACAACGTCGAGCTACTGGGAAAAAGAACACTTTATTATAAAGTGAGGTGGCTAAGTAAGGTGACCCTCATTTTCTCCCTTTATTTATTGTTCTATCTAAAGCGACAAAAATAACACAAAAAATACAGCCTTCCAATTAGCAAAGCTAATTGGGAATATTACAACAAGGGATATATATACAAAAAATTAAGAAGAGATTCGGGATGCAGTATTGTGTAGACCCATGGCTACTCCGATGATTGCCAACTCAGAAAAATATTGATGCGTGTAACAACAAGAAAGTAGACCCCACCTTGTACGGAAGAGAACTCATAGGATCTCTTATGTATATGGTCAACATCGGGCCGGAGATATCTTCTATGCGGTCAATACCCTCGATTAGTTCACGGTGGGAACCAAAGAGGGCCTGCTAGGAGAGCGCAACCAAGCACGTTCTCGGATATAGACGCGGGAACAATCGAGCATTGATTAAAGTGCATCGAGACAATGACATCGGACTAAGTGGATTCTACGATGTAGATTGGGGAAGGAAGTTCGGTAGACTAGAAAAGTAGCTCGAGTGTGTTTCACTATGTGGATCGGGAATGACCTCACTGGTGTAGCGGGGAAACGAGAAGTTCGTAACCCGCGAGCTCAGCGGACTTTGAATATATGGCGGCAATCACGACTTCGTGTGTGAATCCATATGGCTTAGAAAGCACCTCTTGTGAATCTATTCGGGATAAAGATGGAAGCGACCAATATTATGTGTGACTAATCGAGAGTTTTATCAAGCTCTCTTAGAATCCAATTTTTTATGATCGGTCAAAGCACATTGACATCGAAAGGTGTCACTTTATCGAGAGACTATATTCAACGGGGATCAATACTAATTACAATACACTCCTACAAGAGAGAGAACGCGGTGTGGAGACATCCCTCACGAAAGGCCCTAGGAGAGAACAAAGTTTGTTTATTTCAGGGAGAGAAGAGTGGGGATGGTTAAGAATCTGTTTGATTATAAGCGGATAATGGAACACTTGAAAGAAGAAATTTGCACGTACGAGATGGAGCAACAATAGTGCCACGGTGTTGTGGGAAATAGATGCGAGTTAGCGAGCGGCCACAGGTGGATGGGAGGGCGTGGAGCCGAGCATCGGCAACGCAAAGGGACCGATGTCGTGGATCGGGGTGATAGCCTACGGTAAGAAGTATTGTTAGAGCACATTCCTCGCTAGAGGGAGTTTTGATATTGGCAGTAGCATTGGATGTGCTCTAGCTTCAAAAATTTTGTGGAGGGGTTAGAACACATGAGATCTCCAAGACCCGAAATTGTTTGGAGAAATTTCACCTGGAATGAATGTTATCAAATAATTAATTATTTTTAATGGAGCTCTAAGTTAAAACTTGGGGAATTAGAAATAATTTAAAAGTGAATTAATATAAATGTGGGTGAGAAGCTTCTAAGTGACTAGGATCAAGGGAGTTTCGTTTTAATCTTAGCGAGTTGATTAAAGGAATAGATCACACTCGTTGATTTATCAATAGGGAAAAGTATAAATAAAGACTTGTGGGTTAGTTGGAGACACAACGGGAAAATACTCAATATCCAGGAAGTCGTTACATCGGGGAGAAAGAGTTCCATTTCGAGAGGGAGAGTCGCGGGGTGAAGGAAGAGGAGGTATCAACGACGGTCGAGAGACAAAGGAGAGGGCACGCGGAGAGCGGCGGAGAGATAGCGTAGAGGGACAACACGACGAGTAGGTAGCAAGCAAAGGGACAGCGATCCCTCACGCCTTGAGAAAGAGACATAGAGGTGACACGAGTGGAGGGCTGAGAGTCTCTAGGGTGTTAGAATTTCTCCAACTAGGCGGGAGGAAAGCCATCTCGGGTGTTTTAACAAATGTTTTCTCCATGATTACACCAAATCATTCCTTGTAAAGAGATTGTTGCTAAAGAATAATAAATATACCCTCATCTGCTGTGCTTTGGTTTTCCCGCATTAGGTTTTTACGAGGGACAATTGTCCAAAAACAACTCTTTGTTGATGTGATTGATTCTTGTGCTTGCATTTTTCGACACATTCTTTTCTCTATGTAATTATGTGATAAACTACAATAGAATTTATTTTTCTGTTCTTTGAAAGGTTTGTAAATAACTTATTGTGGAAAATAAGTAGGAGAAATAAATCGATTGTTGCGGTAGAATTTCAAGTTACAAATTTTCACAATAGAGACTCGGAACACTTGACAGTTGCTACCAAAAAACTAACACTCTGTCTTAGGAGGGAAGGTGTTCTCCACTACTCCCAGAACTTATCACACAGAAGAAGACCAAATTTTCCTTGCCCAAGGCCTTCGTGAGAATATCAACAACATATTGATTTGTGGGAACATGTTGTAGCCAAACTAATCCACGTTGTTGGTGTACGACATCTACACCTGATTTGTTATCGCATGAGTTAGCAAACCTCTAGTAAGGTTATTCCTTCACCTATGCTAGGCTGATCTGACCTCCTCAAAGCTACTCCGACCCATTGAAAATCAATTTGGCCTCCCTCTAAGACCTTGAGCCGATTCTACAATTGAATTCCGGTGATTCTTTTGCATCATCTACGACAAACTTGCTGCTTTGTTGACTTAACCACAACACATGCCACGAAAATAGAAACATCAAAGGCAGGAATTGCTTCTCCTATGAAAATCAACTTGACTAGAAAAAAGTACCTCATTGCCCCACGGAACGAAGCATTGTTGGATAGGTTTGTGTTGACACTAGAGTTCAGAAACTCTCTACACACTGCAACAAAACCCTCAATCACGGGTCCCTTTCGGCAAGCGACCTACAAGAAGATTAGCGAGTCTCACCCCTAAAGTGGTGACTAACTGGTTGGATGCTGAAGTCGGAGTTTACTGCAACCTTGAGAAAGTGCGGGATGTAGGTATTTTTCTTATTAATAATTATCTATGTTTATAAATCCATAAATCGCACTTCGCAACATTCAATTAATCACATAAACGTATAAAGAATTCATAAAACCATTAACTATACGACATATCATGCAATTGTAACAATTACTTCGCAACAACGGAAATATTAAGCAAATAGATACTGAAGAAACACATAAGAACATCAAAATATCATCCCAAAACTTCTTCTTTATTTTTGATAAATATTTTAATACAATCGATCTTCGACACCACGCACTAAGTTGCGAGTACGTCTACACTCAACTACTGAGCCTCGCCCTTACTACAAAAGTACAAAGATACAACACTAGCACATCATATCATTCGATCATAGCATGATGTCAGTCTAAAGCTACATTTCTTCTCTTTATATACAATTTATTGTGAGGCTACTTATCACTACAATACCATGGTCCAAATACCACTGGACTCCCTAAAAACATGATCAAATATAGCCCAAAAGCCATTACAAAAAGTATGCGCTTTTACCAAAAAGATGGGGCTGACCCACCCCAAAGCCCCTTACTACTGGAGTGTGGTATATTAAAAAAATATTCCATTGTGCAGCCCACTTCATGCTCCGATTGCATGTTCCACTGCGTCACTGTCTTTGCTCCACAATGCTGAGTCTTTGCCAAACTTTAGTCCAAGTTGGGTGTCGCCCTAGAGCTAACACTACTCATGTGACTCATCCCGAGTCACACTCGGTTGGTTGCCTCTGATTTTTTGCACCTTGATGTTTTTGTAGAGCCTTTGTTATCTTTCATTACTGATATCTCCATACGTCTCTTCTCTTCATTACGCACTTCTTCCCGATGAGTGCACTCTCATCCATCGGTCCCGAAGTATTCACATAACTTTCTTGCTCCTTACCATTTGTCGAAGGCTCTTGGAGCTTCCTATCTACTTCTTGAGACAAATGGAGAGCCTCATCCTGCTATAGTTTTATTTCTCTCTATCAAAAGCATGCTCTTCCCTTATTAGATCTTCTATACCCTTCACGGAGGACACTTTCCTTCATTAATCGGCGGAAAGCACGCAAGGCTGGAAGAGGTCTTCGCGATTTACCCAAATTTCCTCAACTATTGTTTCTTTTCTATTGAATATCTTCTTGTATTTTCTGTACATTTTGGATCCTCCTCTTTGAAGTCCAAATACACCAGGAAGTGTCATCCAACAATTGTCCATATTTTGCCTTGCTCTGCGAAGATACCTATCATTGCGACCTTTAGAGTTGATATCCCTACTGTTCTCTCACTTCTAGTGGCACTGGTTGGCTACAGACTTCATTTGACTCATGATCTTTATTTCATAAGAAAATTTCACTTCGACAATTTTTTTCCTTGTACCATTTTACCACAAGGCCGAGCTTTGGGACCTTTTCCTCAACTATCTTCCTCTTCTCGGACCTTTGATGCCCCGAATATCCTTCATGTTGTGATAACTTGCTTTCAATTTACATTTGTTGTTGCTGAACTACTGCTCCTTTTCTTGGATTTTCTGGTTGAGACTTATGCTTCATCACGAAGTCAGTGTTCTCTCTCCATCTAAATGTTCACATTTTAAGTGAACTTCTCCACAATTCTTGAACTTGTCTATAACTCCTTGATGTAACTCGTGTAATTTTTTGCACTAATGCTTGTTGCAAGATTCATGTTGACATACCTCCATTCTTTTCCTGTTATTTTACTTCGAGGCGGAGTCGAATTGCGAGACTACTGGCGGTATTTGTGTCAAACGGATCCCAAGTGTAGGAGTTGTATTACTCTTTCTTCTCCAATCCTTTCTACTATACTATGCCAACTATCTAACTTTCTACGCCAAGATCTTGAGTTTGGGAATGCGCTCTGTGACACTGGTTAGAAGTGTGCTATAGTAGTCATCTAACTTATTCCATGATTTTGTCGTCACCTCTGAACTTTTGTCCCCAATTTGATCGGAGTACCCCTCGGTCGGGACTATTGGCATTTATATCCCTTCGTTCTATACTGCATTTCTACTTCTTTTTGCTCATCGGGGGAAAGCTATGCTAGATGGAATGTGAACATACTGAAAGTCATACACCGGTCAAAATAAGAATACACACACTTCAGATTTGGAAGGGGATTCAATCATGAAAAAAGAGTTGCAACTATTTTCTGTGAAAGGCTGGGTGTAAATTATTTTTCCCTACGGCACACACTACGAATTTGGTTTATTCAGTCCAAGCAACTTGGTGCGTGGAGCTAATACCTATAATTGGAGCGAGGAATGAGTTGTATAGCTGCAGCTGGATACCCAAGATTTGAGGCTCATATCGAGCCCCTATAGCTAAGCATTGATCTCAGAATCAAGTTTTGGTTGCTAATGCAATTATTTTATGTATTTGGCACATGGATGTAGTACTGTCTCATGAGTTTCCCAGATTTGATCTACGAAATACATATATATATATCGATGAATAATGTCGGTGTTGTTTTCCACTCTTGCCTTGTATAAGTGTTGAATAGTCACTCTTGAAATGCTATATATGGACACCCTTTCTGCTAGCATACGTATGTTCTCTTGAGTCCAAAACTAAAACAATACCTACAATAGTGTATGCATGGAAATGTTTGACCAAAAATTCTTTACTGAAAAACAATTTAAATCTCGGACAAATTTCGAGTGGTCATCATTGGGCAAAAACTATGAATAGGTTCATAGAACTCATGAACGAATTAAAAACATTTAAATCAGCCATGATAGATACGAGAGATGAGTTCCTTGAACCTACATGCGTATGTTTTGATGAGCCAAAAACAAAGCGGAGAATGACAAGCCCTTCTCCAGGAAGGTACATAATTTGCTCCAAACAAAAGGCATCGGGAGGGATTTACAGAGAAGGAGAAAGAAGTGGGAGGGAAATTGACGCTTTTATGCACTTGGGATGGACTTAAAGAGTGGAAGATCGGAAAAATGACTTTCCCATGTTGGAGAAAGCTGGAATCTTATCTTTCAAAGGTAGAGAAATCTGATTGGAGTTTAAATTGGGCTTTGGAGTCATATATGCTTGGATTGGTACAAGCCACATATTGCTTCAGAACATCCAGAGTGAGAGAAGTCAACCTTATTGTTGTCTCTTGTTTTAGTGAATATTCGAGGATAGTACGCACTCAGTTTCTCCCTACAATGATGATCTTATGAAGAGAGAAATTTCATACTAATAGTAAAGAGACTTTTTAGGACTTGGACAATGAGTGTAGGATCTACATTTGGGGGAGGAAGCTTAAGGTTTAGGAGTCACTGGCCATGACTCGGACTTATGAAGTCATGTTTGACCTTGAGTGTGATGGCTTGATCTGCATATGTTCCAATGCTTCTTCGACATGATAGGAGACATCATCGACACGGTCATAGAACACATGCGGTCCATCTGTCATCATGTATGAGAGACGCAGTGATGCCCATTTTCCGAGTTTCAAACTAGGTTGTTGAGCATTTGGAGGAGAGAGCGAGTTGAGGTCTCACATATGCCTTATGAGGCTAGCCTAAGCGGCCGGGTTGAGCGAGAACGTTGGGCTATTTCGGAGAGCGTGTGACGAGGGAGGACTTGTTCCGAGTTTGGAGGATCGGGCTAACAAGAACGAGTTGAGGGAGGGAAGGGACTTTGCATCAGCCTTGGGGACACGATCACTCATGCTCGAGAGATACAAATGAGGTGGCGAGAGGTAGAAGCGAGGAGGAGAATGCCTTACGCTAGTGTCGGGGATGGGGACTCTTCTTCGGATGAGTCCATGGGGCCATATGAGGATGCTTGCAGGGAGCATGAGCGGTCATGTGGAGTTGATGAAAATAAGTCGGATTTGTATTCGGTGTGTGAGGTGAGCGATTCAGGGGGATTCTATGGGATATATTTAGGATGATGAGTCACTTGTGATGATTCGAGTACAACGACAACACATGGTGGAGCATGGAGTCGGTCGAGGAGGAGTGGACGAGATGCCGAGCATCTAGTACGATCGAGCAGAGTAGTCTCGAGATACCTATCCTCGAGGAGATGTTGGAGGTTGATGGGATGGATTCTGCCCGGGGAGGGAAAGCTAGTAGACAACATGGAGTATGACATTTATGATCGGGGAAAGGGAGGAGAGTTTGTTGGAGATGGTGGTGCATCCCATCTTTGGCACAAGCCATTGATGAGGTGCGGGTAAATGCACATACGATTAGCGAGATGCACGGTACTTTCAAGGAGCAACGACACTCTCCCGAGGGTACATCGATGGGGCTTGCAACATATCTTGCCCACTTTGGCCTATTATAGAGAGGAGCCTTCTTTTTCGAGGCGTTCTCATTGACGGAGGCGAGACGAGCGGCATGAGGTCGAGTATGGGCGCAACAACACTCATAGAACGTGTTCGGTATGTAGATGTCACTACATTGGATTCTTCTTCAGGATGATGAGTGGTGGGAGATCATGAGTTGGTATCTATTGATGGAGTATCATTCTTAGTCCCGAGCTACATTTCGGCGGGAGCACTTGGAAGAGAGATGTTGCATGTTCCAGGCTGGGCCATGGATTGTGGACCAACAATCAGGGTCTAGTATTTTAGTAGCTACTAGCTCGAGCATGCATGCATATCGGGATTGACCTCGGCCTGGGCGGGAGAGTTGGATTGGAGAAGTGGTTGAGTTTGTCTTCGCTTCATGGGGGCGACAAATACAACCTGAGAAAGTGCGCAATCAGAGCCATGGGATCTGAGGCATATGATTCGCCATGGTGGTGTTGGGATCGAGAGTTGATGATTGATGATAGAGATGCGGTGAGAGATGGGTTTGGGATCCAGGTGATTGGAAAGAGGATCTGTCCCGAGTGACTTGACACGGGGGCATAGCGCGGCACCCGGGGGTTTGTATGGGATCTAGGCATTGGGTGTCGAGTGCATCGGGCCAACGGGTGGCCCACATATTTGGATAGCTTGAGGGCAAGCAATCTTGGGAGTGGAAAGGTGCAGCAATATCCTTTTTTTTTGTGTCACGTATGACGGGGGTTGGGAGGGATGGAATTCCAAAGTTGGGAGCGAGACGAGGGTCATAGGTACGGGTTGGTGTCATCGGTGGAGCCGAGGGCTTTTGGAGGAGTTTCGAGGAGTTTCTATGAGGACCCGGTGGCATTAGACACGATATATTCCATCATCCACACCCTTTGCCTTTTTGTTCCTATGAGTCCAGGACAACTTTCGGAAAAGCGCAGGCTATTTTTGGGCTTAACTCAATTAATTACGCTCAAGGTGGCATTCAGAGAGGAATACGTGATAGAAAACCTTAGATGTAATAGCTTGTTGGAACCATGTGCAGATTACCACATGATGGGGTGGTTGTACATGAGTGTTAGTGACTGTGAGGAGACATGGTAGTAGATTTACTCTTTCCTGCATTAAAAAGGAATATTTTAATTGGAAAATAAGAGGGAAAAAGTGCTCCATGATTAAAATAATAATAAAATAAGGATCTAGAATAATCCATGAGATCTATAATTTGGTGAGGTTGAGAATGTGGTTCTCTTCTCCATTGGTAGCCCCGAGGATGGAAACCCTTGGGTGTGTTGTCTAGTGTTGGACGATGACAACTCTCTTTGAGGGGACTTCTTTCGGGAGTTTCATGGAGGCTTCGGGGATATTGGAGTGAGGATCATTAAGATATTAAATTGGTGCTTCATTGTTTTTTTAGTGGATTCGGTGGCGAGTGGGAGAGTGCGGTTATTTGTTCGGTTTGGAGGGCTGGTGCGGTACAACATATTATGTTGGAGGCCAACTCTCCATCTCGGTTCTTTTGGAGTCGGATATACATGTAAACCCAACTTATCATCCATAATAAAAATAGGAGATTATTTACTGTCTAATGTGTAATGGATTGTAGAGCTTTATTTTCTTTAATTTTACATGGCAATATTTTGTGGTATAAATGTTAATTTTATGGAAAATCTTTGGTTAAGAAGGAATTTATGCAAATTTAGTTGAAATATCTCGTTTGGGATATTACACGGTTATATTTTATGAAGTATACCCACATCATTCTAGTATAGTCATCAACAAATAAAGCAAAATGTACCTTTCACCTTGAACAACTAGAGTTCTAGTTGGCCCACATCAACTTGCATGAATGATATTCGGAAGGTTTTGATGTTAAGTAACTCGGTCTTGTAGGTTTGGTTCATAGTTTGCTTTCCATGTTGACATGTGGACCACTTTATACAACTTTATTTGGCTTGAACATCTTTGGAATGTCTCTTAGTGCTTCTAATTTTTTTGATATTAATCGAAGTTATCAAAAGCCTTCTATGCCCCAATCGCTTGTGTCACATAACCAACTTTCATTTGTTTGACTTAAGTAACATTTATCTTCTTGGATTTTTGTTACTAATGCTTAAACATTATGCGGTGTTCTTACTCCTTTTTTCCACAAGTTCTCCGAAGGATAGGTCTCTTATTTCACAATTTTTAGTACTAAAGACAACATTATGTCCTTGGTCACAAATTTGGCTAACACTTAGAGATTGAGTTTTGAGCCTTCTACCCGAGCCAAAGTATTTTGAGCTTTTTCTGTCCATTAACAAGTGTAGCTTGTACACTTTTCTAGTGATTTTAGCAGAGATCCACTTCCAAAAGATACATTTCCATTCTTTTTGTTCAATGAGACAAACTTCTTTTGGTCACATGTCATATGTCTTGAGAGCATCCACTATCCACGAACCAATGTTTTTCATCACTATGAGCACATAGAGCTAGGCCACATTTATACTGTGTTGAGATTCATCCTTTTAGCTTCACTCCTTTCTGAGTGGGAATTGTTGTTCCATTATGACCATAATTATTACATAATGAACAAGTTGAATCAAACTTAGCCAAAGGATCAAAAGAATTTTAAGATCTTGATTTTTCCTTGCTCTTTGGGACCATGCGGTTTGTTTGTTTGATCTTTCAATCTCGATTTGCTTCATTCTTATAGAGATCCATGCAATGCTTAGCTTTATTACCAAAGTTTTTTGCAATAGTAACAATACCCAGAAAGATAGTTTGGTACACTGTGTAATAGCTTCATAACTTGAATCAACATTCTTCCTTGGAGTTTCTCTTCCTTCACATTCCTTGGATTTGAGATGGGCCTTTGTTCTTGTGCAGAGATAACTTTTCTTCTTTTGGATGATCTAGAAAGTATGTAGGCATAAATTCTTGCATTATCCTTAGTACTTGATGATTCATCGCTTTGAAACCAATCCCCAGTTATGTCATATTGAGTTTTTGAGTATTAAGGATGTTATCAAGTACTTGAGAGCTTTGCACAAATCCTTTTGACTTGTTGCAACTCCTTCCTTGGAGACACTATGCTTCAGCTTCACGTTTTTCCACGAGATATCTTCTTTTTCTTTTAGCTTATCATTCAAGAAGTCTTCCTTCTTTTTTGCTTCCTCCTTTTCTACTTTGAGAGAAATGATCTTCTTTCGTAATTTCTCATTTTCTTCAATGACACTTATTAATGTAATTCATCCACATTTCCCTTCACCTTCTGGTCCATTTGAATCATCATCATTTGTGAATGCCATGAATAACGCTTATTTTCTTCCATCATAGTCATTTTCTTGATGTTTCGATTCATCATCACCTCCTTTGTGATGAGGAGATATTTCTAGATTGATTTCTTCTTGATGACTACAAATTCATCTTCATCAAACTCATCGTCTTGTTTGGAGAAGATTTTTTTCAGTATTAAACCCTTTGTTTTTGTACACCATCCTTTTATAATCGTCTTCATCATCACTATCATGTTTATGAGGACATTTTGTAGCATAATGAGCCTATTCTTCCCACATTTTGAAACAAATAAGAGGGTACTTAGGGTTTTATCTTGGATCCTTCTTTAGTCTTCATACAAATTGTGCTAATCGGTTTCAACATCGAGTCATCACTATTGTTATTCCATACTTTCTCCCCCTTTTTGTTGATTTTACTGGGCTTTGAATGATGCTTCTCCGAATTTGGGATTCGCTTTCCTGCATTATCATAGGAAATGAGAATTCCCATGCAAGTTCATCCACATTTTGAGAGTATCTCGGTCGCTTCATTTCTTCTATAGCACTTACTTGGAGTCAAAATCTTATCGAAGAGATCTAGGGATTTTTTGAACAACAATGTTTTCTTCAACATTTTCTCTTTAATCCTTTTAGAGAGTTGACAAATTCAACTACTTAGACAAAGTATACGATGCAATATCTTCTTCGATCATCCATTTTCAGACTTTAGAATTCTCTTCTGTAGTTTGGAAGCTTTTCATTCTTAACTTTGGTGTCCCCATCATATAAGGCAACCAACTTATCCCATACGTCTTTGACGTCGACTCACAATGCATGACTTTTTGTGAAATCGGCATCAGAGAAATTCCACTAGTAATGGAATTTAGAGCTTTGGCATTAGCAATGTAGCTTTCCTTTCCTGCGGATCAGTTGGAACGGTGGGAAGGAGCTTTGTACCCATTCAAAGACGAATGCCAAACTTAGGCAGTCCAAGGGACATTAAATAGTAGCACATCATCTTCTTCCAAAAACCAAAGTTTGTTCCATCGAACATAGAGAGCTTTCTTTTGTAAACACTTCTTGATTCTTCATTGTGTCTACAGAATCCCTTCTTCCAAAGTCTTTGTTACGTTGATAATGAAGAAGGCGACTTTGATACCAATTGTTGGAAATGCGAGAGAGGGGGATGAATCAATATTTATTTTCAATTGTTATTTCAACCGGTTAGATTCTTCACAAATATAATCAAAAGAAATGTATAATGATAATTTTTATTACTGCAAGAAGGATTATAATTATTTTCAAATGAATGAGTACAATAATATGCTTGAAAGTACCAACCCTTCAATAATCCAAGCATAACTTGTTTCCAAGCACCAACTTGGACTTTGATGAGGCTCGGAGCCTCTAGGGGCTTAGAACCCTATCTTCTCGAGAGCACCAAAATTGTGTTTAGGAGCACCTACCCAAGGACACCAATCCTTCTTCACTTCTTTATTGGATTATTGATTTAAAGATGCTCCATTGCATCAATCTTGCACTATTCTACTTTGCACTGCATCACACTTCTTTCTCAATTCTACACAAAGTTTGCACTTGTCGAGCGTGCTCCTTTTTGGTCCAATGCTTCACTAAAAAGGAGCTTTTTACTTCACAAAGGTACGAGGAGTTTTGTGTCACGGGTTCAGAGTCATAAATCTGAATCTAAGGTGCTTTTACTATTTCAAACTTCAAAGAAGCATGCAAATAAGTGAACACTCCATAGGGCAATACACCACAGGGAATAGTCCCGAGTTGACTATCTTAAAATGAGTGATATAGTGAACTTTAAAAAACGGATCACAAGTCACTGTAGGTATTCATGATGTATATCAATCCTGCAATAATCAAAGATCCGAGGGTTTTATTTCTAGTTTTTTGTACAAGCCAATAGATACTTGTCGAAGTTGCTAATGTTCCAAAATTGTGTGGCTAAAAGCTGAGCCTAAGTTCGAGCTGTAAAAAGTAGTTAGACGTGTACAGCTGCTGTGGTGAGTATCGAGGCTCCTACCGCATAGCTACCACATGTCGAGCTAAAGATAGATCTTGTGGTTTACTCCAAAGGCTATGTTATTTGGAAACAATCTAGGAGCTCCTAACTCTTCAATAGTCGGCAATATATGTGGTGCATATCAATCTAAATGTCAGAACCTTTACAACGTCCAGGAGCTCCTTTACCACGAAACACACTTGGTCGGGATCTTTGTCTCGAGTAATCCAAGGTCACGAGGAATCCGAAAGATGCGAGTTCTTATTACAAGAGTATACACTAATAATGAATCTTCAATTTGTTCATTTCTTCCTCCTTTAGTTCCCGAGATGTGAACCTTTTTTCACGGATTTCTACTTCTAAGTGTTGATCGAAAATGATGAGTAGAAAATAAAGGTTTAGCTTACTATATTTATATTGTTCATTAAGCCCGTGTCTAAAACTAAGGCACTCAGCTCCTTAGAGGCGGACCGAGCTTGAGAAAAGAGGTTTAGAGTCGGCTTAATGACTAGGACAAATTTAGAAAAGCTAAAAATATGCTCTAGAGGATGGTGAAGGTCTCCTAGAGAAATTCTACCTCTAAGGTAGTGAAAATATTTTTTAATGTGGTCGATCATTTATTATGTGCGAGAAATGGAGGTAGAGGCAGAATGCCTTCGAGGGTTGGGCTTCTTTATGGTTTGATTTCTTCATTGTTTCCCTTATTCATCATAGTGTTATAATGACATCGTTAATGTCATCAATTCACCATTCCATAGTGATATGTCAATAATAATATGAAGCATCATAGTATCATGTAGTCTTCCATCATCGAGAGTTTTACCAAAGGACATCATCTAGTCCTTCAACAAGTATGGTCATTCTTCATTATTCATCAAGGTACATAGCTGATACTTCTTCATCATCATCTAGCATCCTATTGCCATATTTACATCAATTACAACCTATATTTAACATATTATACTTGCTTCGAGATATCTTCCCAGTGCGAACTATGGGTATTTGTTTCTATCGTTGAAGTCATAGTTTGCGAACTTCAATTGCGGAATTTTCCCACAGTAATTCTCCATAAAACGATACTTTTCTATGCAGGTAGTGGTGTAAAGGTGCCATACTTCGCATCCTTTGATCTCTTTGGCTAGTTTTACACTTGGTTTCTAGGTGGCATGTATGGTGGAAGGTGATAGAATTATTGCACTCTCTTGTTTCCATTTCACTCTACCTCTTCATTGTTGTCAGCTTGACTTGTTCAAGTTCTAGCTAGGTTCGACGAGTCTTTTGTCTTGTTTCTTATTCGTTCTTTCTTCCTTCGTTGGCTTATTCTATGGAGATACGCGTTGTTTAGCTTGTGGCAATGTTATGACGGGTGAAAAAGCTACTTTTGTGGGTGCTTTAGCTAGGTTGTTGCGGGTGTATTAGCATGCAAATACGTCTCCATTATTCTTTCTAAACCTTTCTCTCTGTATATGTGAATAGATTCTTGAGTATTCATATGCCTTTGTGACTTCTCTACTTCTCAATTCTCAAATATCACGAGGTTCAAATATCAAAATATCACATCTTGAATTCTTAATTCAGCAAAAGTGTGAAATATTGGCGGGACATGGCTTTTTATAGAAATCCCTAAAATTCTAACCTCATCATTACCTTAGATTGTGTTCATATTATGTTCATTAGCGCATATCTATCACTGGATCTTGCTAACTTTGTCTTCATAAAAAGTAATTTTCCGTGTCTTTCAATGAGAAGTTTCCCTTTTAATGGTCATACTTTTTGCGGCGAACTTTTGACGCATCTTGTATTCTAGAGAACAACCTTTCTTACGTCGCGAGGATTTACGAACTTCAGCATAATCCGGAGTTGTAGCGAAGTATCTTCCCACATCGAAGCTCTTTCTACTGTAGTGTGGTTTAATAGTCCATTGCCCACTTTCAACTATAGGTGGCACTAAGACTTGTCTCCTTTCGACTTTCAATCTAGGCTGTAGGGGCAGGGTCGTCCCTGTACAACTTGAATATATTTCCATTTACTCTTCCTTGAACCACTTCTCCATTCAACGTCACTAATTGAACTGTGCCTCCATCAGTGATAAGCTTGATAATGTATGGGCCCAACTAATGTGTCTTGAATTTTCCTGGAAACTTCACAAACTTCCTGTCATAAAGTAGAACAAGGTCTCCTACCTGAAAATTATTGTGCTTAATGTGTTTGTCATGCCAGGCCTTTTCTCTTACTTTCTGCACCTACTAATGAAAACTTGCTACAAATCTATCTTCCTCCAAAGCAAGCAACTGCGACATTCTTTCCTCCATTGTCTCAGGGTCTTCCATGTCGGTAAAAGCTACAATCCTCAAGCTAGGCACAATGTACTCCATAGGCATCAAAACTTTTTTCCCATAAACCAACTTGAAGGGTATTTGACCTGTCAACTTCTTACATGTGGTACTATAAGCCCATAACACTGATGGAATTCTAAGTTCCCAGTCATCTCTATTCACATTGCATACCTGAGTGAGTGCATTCTCCAAAATCTTATTAAATGATTCCACTGTTCCATTGGCCTGGGCATGATAAGGGGTAATTTTTTTATGATACACTTGGAACTCCTTAGGCAATGCTTCAATAGTCTTGTTCAGAAAATGTGAACCTTGATCACTCATCAAAATCTTCGGACATCCAAATATAGGCAATAAATATTCAAAAATAAACTTTTTTGTTGTCTTTGCGTTGCAGTCCCTTACTGGTTGTGCTTCGGCCCATCTTGTCAAGTAATCAGTTGTTGTAATTATGTACCTTGCAATAATCCTCTTTCTAGGTAGTTGATTGGTCCCACAAAATCAATGGCCCACTTATCAAAATCCTGCAATGTTACTTGTGGTACCAATGACATTTAATCTCTTCTAGAAGGCTTCCATGTTCTTTGACATACATCACATGCTTTGCAATACTCCTTTGCATACTTATGTAGCGTAGGCCACCGTAATCCTCCTCTCAAAATATTTTGTGCAGTATCTTTTCCTGCATAATGTCCACTAGCTACGCCTCCATGAGCCTCTGCTAGAATCATTTGTCTTTCATGTTCAGGAAAATATATGCATAATATCTCATCTGGTCCCATCTTATATAAGTGTTCTGCTATTATTGAAAAGTTAGCTTCCTTAACCACAAAATCTTTCTTTTTTTGCGTAGTATACTCTAATGGAGTCATTCCTATGGTCAAAAACTGAATGATATCTGAAAAATGGTCATCTGATACTCTGATTGCAAATAACTGCACATCAGAGAGATTTTCTTCTATGCTGGTTGGTTCTTCTCCTACTTCCAAACTTGACAGATGGTCGGGTCCTACATTCAGCCTCCGTGGTTTAACAATGATCTCAAAGTCATACTCGTGGAATAACAACAACCATATGCAAATATTTCCTCCTAAGTTAGACTTATTAACCAAATACTTCAATGCAGAATGATTTGTAAACATCTTAAAATGTGACCCCAACAAATAATGTCTAAACTTCTGCAAAGCATACACCATGACCAGTCCTTCCCTTTCTGTAGTGGTGTAATTATTTTCTGCGGTAAATAACTTCCTACTTGCAAAATATATAGGATGATCAATCTCTCCTTCACCAAGTTGTGTCAGCACCACACCCAAATCTATACAAGAGGCATCCACATGAACATGAAAGTCCTTGTTCCAATCAGGGAATACTAGTATAGGTGCAGCTAACATATTTTCCTTCACTATGTCGAGGCTCTTCTGACATTCTTCATCCCACTGAAAAGTTACATCCTTCTTCAACAATTTCTTCATAGGTGCAATGATTTGCGCATACCCGTTGATAAACTTCCTGTAATACCAAGTATGTCCCAACGTAGTGTGAAGTTGTCTGATCGTCTTAGGTGGATCCAAGTTCACAATGATAGCAATCTTCGCAGGGTCCACCATTAGTCCTTGCTTTCAAACAGTATGTCCCAATAATATTCTGAAGGGTGTAAAAAGTATGCACTTCTTTAAGTTCAAAGATATTTGTTACTTTCTTCATGTGTTGAGCATAAGTCTCAAACTTCCCACATTTTTTTCTCAATAATTCAAATATTGTCCAATCATCAAAATATACCTCCAAAAACTTGTGAATGTACTCCTTAAAAGTTGTAATCACCACCCTAGAAAATATAGCAGGAGAATTTTTCAATCCAAAATGCATCACTGTGTATTGATATGAGCCCCATTCTTATAACAAATGTGGTCTTAAGTGTGGAAAAAGTCGGAAAAATACGCGACTTTTTCAAAAAGTCCGATTTTTCAAGACGCCGATAAAATCGGCGACTTTTCCGGTGCTAAGAAATTTGAAAAAGTCAGATAAAATCGTTATATGCCCGATTTTTCCCGATTCGATCGAAAAAAAGTCGTGAAAGTGATTATAAGAGCGGAATTTGGATTTTTATGTGTTATTTTGATTTGTTTGTCCACTTGCTTCGCGTCGCGTTTATGCTGAACTGATTCTTTGTGGAGAGTGGAGCTCGACAATCCAGCAAGAGGGTTTAAACGGATTTGCAACTGCGTTGGGAGGAGCTGAAGATTCATCATTCAAGTTTCAACAACTGCGGCTCGAGCTTGCGATTGGCGGTGCGCCGGGGAGTTTGTTTCTTCTTTATGAGCAAGTTAAAAACATTTGCCATCTTCAAAGTTCATAATCGATTTACGTTGGATATACATTACTGTATTTCTAGTCCATAAAGAAATGGATGTATTATGTAGATGCCGTTAGCATTGCGCGTGATGGATCGAGTGTAATTATCCTCTATGAAAACACTCAAAAGGCGCCTATATCCTTCATACGAGTCTCAAGCGTGGATAGATATCGTCCATAATGAGCCAAATAACATTAAAGTCCAAATAATTACATCATGAATTCAAAAATATATCTATCCAATGGATCTTCAAACCGTTCCAACATTTACATTAGCAAAATAGGATAAAATATATTTGTCCACGGATAAAAATGGCAGTCTTCCAAGAATAGTTCCGACATTTGCTTAAACGTCAACTAGCATATCGTGCGGACTAAAAATGGATGATCTTTGAGGGTGCAGGAAATCACGGTAGCTACAGCATTCCCATAACCTCTATTGGACCTATACACTTGAGTGCCCATTCTACTATTTAGTGATTTTAAATTTTAATTTATGTGATGGGCAATTTTAATTTTTTTAATTTTTTGTTTGTGCCCGAGGTTCAAACATCAAAAGTTTCAAACAAAATGCCAAAGGAATTTGGATCCTTTACACGGTAGTATGGTGAACTTTGATTCTATGCAAGCCGGAGGACTCAATAGAATGTATTTGTCTTGCAAGTTGTGTGGAAAGCATATGTCGGGGGAAGTATCGCGATTAAAAATGCCATATAGGGCAAATTCCCGGGGCAAAATGTAGAACTTTGCCCTGATCCAGAGCCATTAAAGCCTTGATGGAAAAGAAGATAGCAAAGACACCGAGAGCGGTAATAAAAGGCAACTTGTAGGGAGCTCAACACGGGGGTAAGTGAGAGTGCTTCTTAAGTTTATTACCTTCCGGTTCCAACCCTCGGCTTTTTCATCCCTTTTTGTCCCTAGGCTTGACACACAGTGCCTGCTTTGGCATCAAATCAGGTAAAAAGGAAAAGCGGAAGCTAACGGGTTGGTGAGTAAGTCTCTTCTATGGAGTGATGTTCCTTTCAACATTGCCAGACAAACCCATTTCTATAACCTATGTTTGATCTTGTTGTTATCGTTGGCCGGGTACAAAGCCCTACCTTTGCAGGTTGAGAGGGCCTCTTCTTCGAGAGAGGAAAGAATGATTGCCTTTGCTAGGCGGAGGAGTTTAGGGCATCTTGGGAACACTGCTTGGATGCACGGTCATGGAGTGGTTGAGGTGACGGAAAGGGTAGGACCCTTCTTAATAGCAGTTAGTTGTCCCAAGGGGACAATGTTTATGAAAATACATTGACACATACGCACACATTAAAGATGCGCGTTTATTATGTGAGTTGTTGGACATCTTCATTGGCTCTAAGGCCCTGAAATGTTGTCCAAGTCATAATGGACAACGCTGCCAGAATATGTTGCAGGCCGGCGGGTTGCTAATGGAGAGGTATCCTACCTTTGTTTTGGACACCTTGTGCTGCTCATTGTATTGACTTGATGTTGGAGGATATAGGTAAAATTCCTATGGTGAGACATATTGTTGAATCATCCAAGAGCATAACAAAATTTATTTACAATCATGCATTTGTGCTTAGCTTGATGAGAAGATTCACCAACAACAAAGAGTTGGTCGTCTGCGATAACACGCTTTGCCACTACTTTCATATCTCTTCGAGTCTCTGTTGAATTCTATGTGGGACGTGAAGAGCATGTTTCTTTCACGAGTTGCGTGAGTTATCTATTAGCCGCAAACGAGAGGAGAGGGCTTATGCGAGACTTGTTTCATATGATCGAGGATTTTTGCGCGAGGGAGTAGGCGAGGTGTGTGCCATTTGAGAACCTTTGGTAAAGGGTTCTTGATTTAGTTGATGGAGAGAAGCCCGCAATGGGCTACTTGTATGAGGCCATGGATAGGGCCAAAGAAGCCATTCGTGCTTATTATGCGAGATAAAGGAGATGAGGGGTTAGAGAAACAACGAGGTCATATGAAGTGATTGATGACCGATGGAACAATACCTCCATCGCCCCATTCATCTTTGCGAGTATCTACTTCCAGCCCCGCATTTTCTTACTCCTATGGTTTTGATTTGATGCGAGGTGATGGATGGATTCTTCACATGTGTTGAGAGGATGGTGGTATACGAGCAAGAACGTGAAGAAATTTCCAAAGAAATGGAAATATATAGGATGGCTGGTACACACATTTAGGTTTCTATGGCTATTAAGAGTAGGATGACAAAATGCCGAGGTGGCTTAGGTTTGTTTCAAGTTTCAACTTTCAAATTTAATAATTCATTGTCTCTTCATAATTTTTGCTTCTCTAATTTTTCCATTTTTAACTTGTAGATGTGGTGGACAAGCTATGGTGGTAAATACCCCATCTCCAAAAGTTTGCCATCCACCGAGTACTCCAGCCCGGACATGCGGTTCCTGCGGGTGTGAGCGCAATTGGAGTGTCTTTGACAAAATACATAGCAAAAAGCGCAATTAAAAAAATTTCAATTAAATTTTTGAAATAATTTGATTATTTTTACTATATAAATTTTCCAAGTACTAATTTATAATCTATGACCCTTTTACAGTTGGAATCCCAATGTCTCAATGACATGGTGTATGTCTACTACAATCTTCGATTGTGGATGAGACAAATTCGAGAAAACTCGATATGGATGCCATTTCATTGGACAATATTGATACCAACTGCTTGCATGGAATCGACCCACGATTGGTTAGATGTGGATCCCGAGAGGCATTAGTGCGGAGGAGACGGATGCACGACGAGGAGGAGCCGGTGTGATAGGAGGAGGGCTTGAGTCGGGAGGCGAGGCGGGAGGAGGATGGAGGAGGAGGTGACACCATCTAGGATGGCGATAGCAGTGATGGCAGCGTCGGTGGCGAGCCACGGAGGCCACCTATTTTTTTGCTTCTGAAGACGTGGTCCATACGTATCCAGGAAGCGAGGAGCCTTCTTCCTCTAGAGGAAAAGGCAAAGCTCTTCCTATTCTAAAATATAAAGGCGAGGATCTTCATCTTAGTGACTTAGCACATGACATGGAGATGACTCATGATATACATTATTATATTTTGTTGATATTTTGACTCTTGAAATTTGAGACTCAAGATTAGGGACTAGATTCACTATTTTGATATGTGATGTAGCACTAGACTTCATATACATATTATATATTAGCTTTCTTTACATGTTTATGTGGAAATGCATTTATTTGATGTTGTGGATACTTTAGATGCTAAAAATTGAAAAATTTTGAATAATTTTGTATTTTTAATTTTGCCGACTTTTTGCCGACTTTTCGAAAAAGTCCCGACTTTCTGCGACTTTTCCAACTTTTACCCTTGGGTTTAATCCAGAGCTCAGGCTTTTTCCACATTGGGTCTTATATCGATCTTTAGGTGCAATCCTAATCTCGATGATATCCACGAGAATCCGCTACGTAAATGTGTAATATTCCTAATTAACGACGGCTAATTGGAATATTCGATTTTGATCGATTTTATGCGTCTATAGTTTATAAATAAATAAAAGTGAGAGTGGAGAGGTCTAATTCACTTAAGTGGAGATAAAACACCCTCCTAGTAGCACAATGTTGTGACTTAAGGGGGAGCCAAAGGGAGCCAAGCACCATGTAGAGAGGGGACCACGTATGCTCCTAGAAGCTACTGCCTTGCAGGGAGAGGATGAGCACGTGGCAAGAGAGGGAGGCTACGTTGAGGAGATGGGCCTTAGGGTTGGAGGAAGGCCAACGTTATAAAGAGGGAGGAGCCTTCTCATTTGATTCATTACATTGTTATTGATATTGAGGCTGGACGTTTTGTCTTCTTGAGCACAACTGGTTTGTTTAGCACCTGCAATTTTGCAGCCTTGTTTAGTGCATTGGTGTCTCGGTCGGAGATCTAGCCCCTTAGCCCGAGACCGGAGTGCCTGCTCGGGCAAGGTTATTTCTTTAGTATTTTGTGATAGGTTTTGGTGTTTGGGTTTGTTGCGGGGCTGGGCTTTCATAAGTACACCGCGCGAGTCCCGAGAGGAGGGCGCGGTCCATCTTGGATGTGCTCCGGATCGGGTTTACGCGGGAGATTGAGCTTCGAGATTTTTGGCTTGGAGGATTGGCCATGCTTGTGGGAGGATTTTGGTGGAGTTTGAGGTGGTGTTTCAGTCATTCTCATTTAGCAGCCTCTGCGTAGAGCCTTGGAGGCTAGCGTAATTCCCAGGGGTGTTTTCGGAGGTCGGCCATTTTTTATATGGTTTACGGGTTTTGTCGGGATTGGTGAGTAGAGGGAGATTTCCAGATTTTCAGCTCATTCAGTAGAGAGGGGAACAACCCCTAGTCTCCAGTTCATTCTAACGAGCAGTACACGGCGATTTTCTAGCAGTTTGGAAGCAGTTGAGAGAAGCGACCATTTGGTGTATTCTAATTTACGAGTATTTCTTCTCTTGCCTTGAGCAAGTTTAGGTGCCATCACTCGATCACCTGTTAGCACTTCATTATATTTCTCATTTTAATAAAATGGCTTAGCATTTCCTCTCTATATTTACGGATGAATTGCGTATATTCTTTCTATGCTATTATATATATGTAACTGCTATTATGTTTATATATTCTTGAGCATTCTAGTTCTATACCACTTGGTGTGTTTATCTTTCACTCTTAGACGGTGCGGAAAGGGCCGGGTAGCCTGGATCTCGTCCTCTTTTCGAGAGACGGAATATCGGTAAATGCCCTCCCGGTCGATCTCTGGTTGGAGTTTATGTGTTTAGAATGTCCCGAAACGGGATATTGATCATGTCGACATAGTTAAGCTCATTTGATACATGGCCGGAAGACCCTATATTTGTTATAGAGCGAAGTACGAGAGAGCAGTAAGCGTAGGTTGGAGAACACCTATGGAGAGGGAAGCCATGTTTGGTCGTGGACATAGAAAGCGAGAGAAGAGACTTTGTGATAGACGCGGAAGCCGGGGAGGGAGCATGTTAGATTCGGAGCGAAGGGCCAATGGCGGATGACTTGAAGGCCAAACGATTTGGGAAGGCACTCCTCAAATGGTGTGATTTAGCGAGAGACAAATTGAGGTGATGGAGTCGAGTTCAGCTGCGTAGAGGCTAGACGAGCGTGAGACCCCACGATTTTCCGGGTAGAGTGAGGATCAGGTACATCCCATCATTTGCCGGAGCATGGTCTTTGCTCGGTGTGATACTCCTCGGCCGATGGCTTCCGTGCACCTACCGCTCTACCATGCCCACTTTCTTGGGACAGAGACACGGGGGCAGGAGCCACAGCGGGGACGAGCCCAAACACATGGCGAGTATTTTGTGAGAGTATCGAGGCCTATGGGGCGGGAGTTCGGGGATGCTCTCTCATTCCGAGTTTTGTTCGGCTCCGGCGAGGCAGTGAGCCAACGACCATCATAGAGGGCAGAGCATTGTCATGATGGAGATACCCACACTTTTATCTAGCAAATTCCATTTGCCTACGTTAGATAGCTCATCAAACGATTCGGCAAAGTATTGGGTGGAGAAAGGTGACATCTACTTCAGTTTAACGGATATCGGAGAGCGGAGGCCATCGAGGTGGCGACATTACACTTGGATGGTGAGGCCCGGAGTGGTGGTTCCATGGGATAGATACACCGGACATTCCACGGTATGGCAACACCTCTTTGAGTTTGGAAGTTGATGGGCGGTTTGACCGGAGGATCCGGAACGTACTTTGTTGAGCTGACGAGGCTCGGCAGAGACGGGAGCCCGGAGACATACATTGCAGATTTCTTGAGGGTTTCGATGATGGTGCCGGATCTATCATAGCATGGATGATCTATATGTTTGTGAAGGGTTAACGAGCCACTTCGGGGAGTAGTGAGATCCACTAGACCAGCTACACTCCAGGATGCTATTAGCGAGGACATGGGATTCTGAGGATGCACATTGCCCAGGGACTCGTACAACTTACCCCCAAAGATAGGGTTTCAGGTCAAGGGGAAAGATTTGAGGGTTCCACCTCAAAAGGGAATCGAGGCCAGGCCTGAGATAGATGATGATGCCTTGAGGATTTGAGGAAGAAGCGGAGGCATGCTTCACTTGTCAGAAACCGTGGGCACCCGGGGGCATGGGTGTCTTTGCTAGCAAAGCACACTTCATTGAGATATTCTCTCGATGATAGTGGGGAAGAGGATGAGGAGCGAGGAGATAGTCGGACGGCCCGGGATTGAATTTGCCTCCACCTCTAGGGACGGGAGGTGCAGCTTTTGCACCCATAGGAGGACCCTTGCAGCCTTGCGAGAGGTTCCCAAGTATTTGACGTTGCGCGTACGGGGGACGATGCGTGGCCGGTGAGTGTCGATTTTGGTTGACGGCGGGGCAACCCACAACTTCATTGATGCACAAATGGTCGACGGTATCTCGACGAGAGCTTTGACGGATTTTCAATCTTGGTCCCGAGGCCCAAACGATGTAGTGTGCCGGTATGTTCTAGAGTTAGCGATGACGATGGGTACCTACTGCCGTATTAGATCACTTTCGTGGTCAACATACAGATACCAATGTGGTATTGGGTGTTCGATGGTTGATCACTCACGGGGAAGGTCACCACGGATTGGGAGAACCTTAGAGATGGAGTGGGATGATAAGAAGACGGGAAGCATGAAGAGAAGATCCATGAAGATGCCTTGCACCTCGAGACGATTAGCCGAGCACCTTTGGATGAAGCGAGATTCCGGAAACGGAGACATAGAGTGGGGCGGTTGAGTTGCGGGCATCGGGGCGGAGACCATCGGTCGCGAGCGATTCGATCGGATATCTGAACCATCCTTGACGGGTATGATGTAGTGTTTGGGGATATACCACCGGGTCGTACGGACCGAAGGTTTAGGCACACATTGAACGAAGCGGGGGCATTCGGGCGGTGATCCTTTACCCCCTATAGGCATCCCAAAGCCTATCGGGATGAGATTAGCGAGCCATCCGGAGGTTACGGCTCTTGGGCACATTAGGCAAGGCACGAGTTCGTTTGCTTCTTCCGTAGTGTTTTTGAAGAAGAAGGACAACACCTTGTGAGGATGTGCATTGATTACGGGGCCACAGAACAAAGAAGACCCTGAAGAATAGGTATCCTATAGCCGAGGATCGATGAGTTGATGGATGAGGTGAGAGGAGCCAAGTTCTTCTCTACATAGTTCTTTGGCCAAGATGATTATGTAGGCACCAAAACCACAAATACCATCCTTAGTTACACCATCAAAGTAACTTACATGGAAAAGGTGTTAAAGTTAGTGAAGGAGAAATGTCAGTCTCCCCACCAATAGGTGTACCCCCACCAAAATATATTTCTGGTAATATGCTATGATTTAAACAAACCTATGTTAGATATTAGGCAAATTTTCTCAAAGATGAGTGAATTTCGGCTTTTCCAAATTCCCCATATAATGTATATAGGAAGTGGCCCGAATGTTTTATATTAAATAATTGAGCCTCGAATACAATCAGCCACAAAAGAAGCGGTTCCAATCCACTTGTAAATGCAACATCTAAAATACACCATTTCAAATCGATTTTGGAAAGGAGAATCGAAGAAATAAATGAGTTGAATCTTCCATCGACTCCATATAGAGTAAACAACAACAGAGGCCCACTTTGTCCTTTACAACACATATTGTCCCATGTCAAAGATTATATTTTCCAAATGAGCCAGAAAAGACTTGTAGCTTTGTTGGAATCTTCCCACTTCCATATTTCATAAGTCATTCTTTGGAGGAAGAGAATAAGTGGCGAAATGTATGAGTATGCCTCTCGTACCTTTATTTGACCCATCACCAAATTTTAGATTCATTACATTTATCCTTTTTCGGTGAAATATGCTCACATGTGCGAGCTATCAAGTATTAGATATTCCATCTGCAGCCAAGATCCCCATATAATCGATTTCCAGAGCCATGAGCCAATATGGATTGGAAAATAAAATCTTTGTATAATTTGACTAACATAGTGTATGCCCAAATTGTGGATTTTCCATAGAAGGTCTAGTGGAAAGGTGTGGTCACATAGTAAAATCCACCAAACTTTATCTAAGCCAATTTCAATATTTGTGCCTTTTCTAATTTTCAACTAAATATTACTCATAAGACATGGGCGATCCTTCATAAATATCCTCCGAATATAGGATATGTCATGTGGGATGTGTGCACCAACCTTTATCCATAATATCATCAATTTATTTTGGAGGTATTTAGATTTGATGATGTTATGCCAAAGACCATTGCTATTTGGAGCCCTCCGAAAAATCTTCATAAGTAATGCCTAACTCATATGCTCGAGATCAAGGATGCCCCATCCTCCTTCCTTTTTCCTCCGAGTTAGAATCTCCATGCTGGCCAAATGATATTTTTTCTTATCAGAGCTACCATCCCAAATAAAATTGGAGATGATGGAGCAGATCATATAAATGATATTATTAGGTAGAGATATAATATGAAGCCAGAATACAGATATTCTCTGAAGGATTGCTTGAACTACATTAAGGTTGCCTCCCAGGGATAGCCACCTCTGCTCCCATGATAAAATTTTGCAGTGGAATTTCTCTATAAGCCAACTCCAATCCCTAATTCTATAACAATTAGGTTTGAGCATAAATCAAAGATATTTATAACCCACATCCAATGCAATGCTAATAAGACCAAAAATATGAGAAATCTCAAGTACCAATGTATCATCTGGGAAAGAATAAATCATATGAGATTTTCTATTATCCATAAGGAGTCAAGAGACCAATCCAAAGAGGTCAATAATACCATAAATGTGTCTCCATTCTAGAATATATAATCTACCAAATAGTAACATATCATTGACAAAAATAAGCTATGTAACCTTGACTTATCTAAAAATAAAGATACTTGTCAATGACCTGTCCATATGTGCCTATAAGAGCAATCTGCTAAGTCCCTCAATAACAAGAATGAAAAGAAGGGGTGATAAGGCGAATCCTTGTCGAAGACCCCGAGACACAAAAAATAATTTTGTAGGAATTCCATTAACCAATATGAAAATTTTTGCAGTAGATACAAAGACCATGATACATTTTGAAACTTGAAATGAAATGCCAATTTTGTGTAGGACCAACCGAAGAAAGGTCCAATCTACACAATAAAAATATTATTGTAGGTCCAACTTCATAATAATCACCTTGAGCTTCTTATATTTGATAGTATGTGCAATCTCATGTGAAATAAAAAAAACATCTTGAATTTTTCTTTGACGAAGAAACCCAAATTGTTCTTGGGTGATACCATCTAACGATGTATGTTTCATCCTATTAGAAATTATTTTGGAAATACTTTTTCATAAGGTGTTTCAAAGAGAGATAGGCATATAATAAAAAAAAATTGATGCAAGTGAAACCTTAGGAATACATGTAATGAAAGTGGAATGAATATCACCAGGGATATAACCAATATTTCAAGATTCATCTGCAACCACCTATATATCAGTGTCCATAATATCTTGGAAGTGTAAAAATAATTCAATGTGCCAGTCATCAGGCCCAAGGATTTTATCACAAGAAAAGGATTTCTTTGTATCTTGTAATTCTTCCATTGTAATGGGATGAAATAATATAGTATTTGTGTCAACATCGAAGATAGTCAGATATGAATCGATGACAACCATTTGTTGCACAACATCCATCTCCACTCTAGCCCTATATTGATTGAAAAATATCTCATTGCCTCAACCTGGATGTCAGGAAGAGTACATAAAGAATTACTATTAATATCCTAAATTTCCTAGATGGAGTTCTCCTTGTGATGCTTCATTGCATAATTATGAAATTCTTTGGTATTGTTGTCTCCTCCTGATACATTGAGAGCATGAATTTTTAGTCTCCACTCCTCCTTTTGTAATTGAAAAATATCATTCTTCCTCTTTTCTATATCCACAGCCAGAAATGGATGCAATTTCGAGAAATAACATCCATGTGAAGGATAAACCAATATACCAAGTTTTTTATCAATAGCCAAAATTTCATCAATATGCTTCCACATTTTAGTCTGAATCCAGTTACTGATAGACTATTTAAGAACCCCCAAATTAATCCCAATAATTTCCAAAGAACATGTGACTAAGGTTTCCGATCCTAGTGCCCAAAAAGTACGCACTAATGAAACAAATTCAAGAAATTTTAAGGAGTGGTGATTAAATTTGAATGGGAGAATGCCCCAATCCCCATCTGACTACCACTATAGTATGATAGGGTAATGGTTGGAAATTTGGGATGGAATAACCCAAGATTTCATAGACCCTAAGCACTCCACCAAATTTTCTTGAAGAATGAAACAATCAAGTCCCTTAGTGATGCCTATGGAACCATCCCAATAATTTCTCCATGTCTGAATAAAGGGAGCCAAAAAAAAGTCCACCAAGTGGTTCCTTCCAAAAATATCATTCAATTACCCGGGCAATGGGTGGACTATGCAATGACCCCCCCATCCCTCATTTTCTTCAACAGTGAGGTTTAAATCACCCGCCAAAATAAGAGACCCCATCTTTAAGAGGCCACAAGATTCCAATTTATCCTGGAAGAATATGGTTCATATGTATTAAGAATATTAAATCTGTCCTTCGAGCCCCTGATGAAACCAGGTAGAAGGATACCCTCTATTGGAAAAGGGTCTCCTACAAGCTGCGAAACTGGTCTGTTTCTGTATATTTTTTATTATATTTATTCTAGCGAAGGGGTTTTGGGGTGGCTCAAAGCCCCGATAGAATTTTAATGGGAAAAATGGTAAACTTGGGGTCTGAAAACCATGATTTGCAGACCATAGGAAAGTTTAAGATAGATTTTTATAAATAGAGGAACATTTTGAATTGTAAGGTAGAGAAATGAGGAGATATTGATGGGAATTGTGGTTTAGGAAATCTGTTTTGGTGTTTGGGGAAGTACTCCTACTGGTTGTGTGCACGGAGGTCCAGAGTCCTGTTGTGTGTGGACCCTGCTGCTGTGTGCGCAGGCTGGGATGAGTATTGTAAGAGGCAATTGATGAATAAGAAAGGTTGTTGAGAACTGAATCTATGTGTACTATTTATGTGAATCATTGGTATAAAGTACATCAAATTTGCATGCGATGAGGAGGAAGTAGATCACATTTACAAGTTGACTACGCAGGACGAGGACTGGATTAACCCCACAGCAAAAGGAGTGCTCTATTGGGAAAAATACAGTGAATGTTTTTTCGACTCCGATGGTGAACTAGAGAATTGGTAAGGCTGATTGCATGAGGTTTCAGTGCTATGATGTCTTTGGGTCACAAGGAGCTTCCACTGCATCTCCGTCGAGGTAAGAGACCTGCCCTACTTTGGGGACTCGGGTGACATTAAGAAATTTTTACGCGTATTAAAAGTAGAAGTTCCCAAGGGAAACAGGCTAGAGGCCCTTCATCTAGCCCTACACGGAGCGCTTGTACGTTGGTGCGATACGCATGGGAAGGTATTCCGCAATTGGGAGGAATGTCGGGATAAGATGATCCTGCAATTTGGAGCCCCAGCTAGGAGATGGATCCAAAAGTTCCTTGGTCAGAATACCCATGCAAATATTTGCTTGCATGGGAAATGTAATGGGGTGAAAAAAACCCAAATGAATGGGTTCACTTGTTTATTCATGACCTAGGACTGCGTCCAGCTGCATGGTATCTAGCTCTGGAGCAGCATAAGTGCACGCGCCATTGGGAGAATTTGTGGGATGAGTTTCTACAAACCTTTAGGCTGGAATATGGCACAGGGGCACTCGACGTAGCTCTGCAGAACAAGAACGCATTAACTGAGGGAAGATCACACCTGTACATCACACCTAGATCAAGGGGAATGTCGGTACCACACATATTTGAATATTGGAGCCTTGGCCCGACAGAAGGAAAGACTGATCCCTGAACTATCCCAATCGCAGCACTGGACGAGATGCGTACGGTGGCCAAGTTGCTTGAGTGGTACCTGAATCGCATTACAACACACTCGATGTCAGCTTTAATTTAGGATACGTGAGCAGCACGGAGGTGTCATCCAAAGTCAGTAAATCTGTAGGAAATCCCTCAGGTGCGAATAATAGCCATCGGAACATTGAACTCTGATAAAAAGGGAATCTTACAGTTACAGAAAATAGGCAGCTGGCAATCAATGTGGAAATTTATGGTGATTTGTTACTGGTTGCTTGATGGTAAGTTTCGAGTTAGATTTAATATACCGTTGGATAGCCCCAGACATTATAAGGAAAACAGGATAACTCCACTCAAGGCTCCATATTTTCGATGTAATCTGCCTCTATTATTCCACTACTTGATTTTCTGGACCTTTAGCATTTGGGTCATACCCCATCAACCTACCTTCGTTGTCTACAAGTTTCCCAATTGGGAAGCCTATCCTTTTGTTGCTATTACAGCCCCTGACCTACCGAACGCTTCGACACCTACTATTCCAGCGCCTGCAGACATTTTGTTGAGAGGGTCTAGGGATGTTGAGATTGATAAGATGATTTACCTATGGCTCCCTACAGGGAAAATTGAATTTGAACCCTGTGCAGAATGGCTCCAAAGCTACATGACGGGAGTTCCCGACCTTTACAACCCTGGGATGATTGCAGGCCCCAGCGGGATGGCCTCGAAAGATGACATGAAGAATGATACGCAACTGTCGCAGCTCGCTATAAAAACTGACGCAGTCGAGTTGCAACTAGTCCTGCACAAGAA
This sequence comes from Pinus albicaulis, assembly GCA_034641835.2. Lineage (NCBI taxonomy): Eukaryota > Viridiplantae > Streptophyta > Pinopsida > Pinales > Pinaceae > Pinus > Pinus albicaulis. The sequence goes on from CM076583.1 coordinate 996,337,381, forward strand.
AGGGATGAGTAACAAGGATACTCCATCCCCTTGGTGGACGAAGCGATATAGGGATACGCTGCGACTTCTCCGCAGTTCCAAACTACCTGCTAGTGAAAGCCATGTTTGTTCACTACCTCACACTATCTTGGTCGGTGACCACCTCCCAACAGCTACGGAAATACAAGTAGACATGGCGCAGCTTCCCCGCGAGGTGTTACAATATTTACACACGTCGTGATACAAGAGATCCATCATCGTGACTGGACCGTACAGCAACAGCTCGATGTGGCCACGCCACTCCTCACATGCCAGACCGAAGATATCTCCCGCATGGTGCAGCTCGAAACAGGGGTTCACCAGCTCGACACAGAGATCCCTGATGACATCCCAGCGTCAGTTCCATTGGTTGCAGCACTCAAGGCATCCCAAGCCGAAGTATAAACCCTCAAGACCCCAATGGCCCACCAATTCACCGCATCTCAGGCCCAAGCACAACCTACCATACCCCCAGAGGTACGAGCACAACGGGCTGCATTGATAACAGAAGCAACAGATATTATGAAAGGACAGCTTACTCTGGGTACTCAGTTTCTTGAGGCGTCCATGAAGCTCTGGACAGTGGTCCAGTTCAACCCAATTCTTCAGCATGTCCAGGATGACTTGCGACAAAAGTAAGCTGCTTTCGATCAGATTGAAGCTACCTTGCCCTCCCTTGTCCCTGTGTAGCATCTGGCACTCTTGAAAACTAGCAACGCCTTCATAGACACGATTGCGGATCTCCGATGTGCTAAGCATGTCATCAGAAAGAGCTTGAAGCCATGGGGTGATGCCGCCTTCCAAATATCTCAAGGTGCTCATGACGCCATCGCGCAAATCAACCAGTTATTGGAACAGGTTACCACGAATCCTAAAGGACCTACCTCCCTAAAGCTTGTCGATATTGCACAAAGTTTTGCTGCCCAAAGTTAGGAAGTGTTACCTCCACTAATCGTCACCTCCAATAACTTGTGTGTGTAGATAGAGACCGCACCACCACAGTGACTTGGGACGAGTCACAAGATTGTGTTGGGGGACTATTGGAACAGGGTCTCCTACGAGCTGCGAAACTGGTTCAATTTTGTATATTTTTTATTATATTTAGTCTAGCGCAGGAGTTTTGGGGTGGATCAAAGCCCCGAAAACATTATAATGGGAAAAAGGGTAAACCTGGGGCCTGGAAACCATGTTTTATGGACCATAGGAAAGTTTAAGCTACATTGTTATAAATAGAGAAACATTTTGAATTGTACGGTAGAGAAATGAGGAGATATTGATGCAAATTGTGGTTTAGGAAATCTGTTTGGGTGTTTGGGGAAGGACTCCTGCTGGCTGTATGTGTGGAGATCCAGAGTCCTGTTGTGTGCGGACCCTGCTGCTGTGTGCGCAAGCTGGGATGGGTATTGTAAGAAGGAATTGATGAATTGATGAATAAGAAATGTTTTTGAGAACTGAATCTAGGTGTATTGTTTATGTGAATCATTGGTAATTTTTGTATTATGCCTATTCTGTATTTAGCTACGAAAGTTTTGTGTAATTTTTTTACTGCATCTAGATCTATTTTGTTCTGTTTTATGCAATATTGAGCTACTGTCTTGGAAGTATATGATTGTTGAGCACCATAGCATAATTGACCGTTTGCACGTGGATGTGAAAAGAGACCTATTAGCCCTACTCGGGAAGATCTGGAAATCTCAAGGCAGGGCACAGCTCTACTTGCATTACCTATCCTTTCTCAGGGTGTGGAAACTTGGTTCTAGCACCCACCCATACTACTTTGGGTGAGACTTTGACCTGTGCAAGTAGGTCACTGCCGAAAGGGCCAGTAGTATAGGGGTTTGTTGGCAACCTTGAACTCCAAACCTGGGTCTGGACCCCTCGAGCCAACACTTGCAAAGGATTTATAGACAAGAAAATTCATGACCTTAGGATCCCAAAAATCCACAATACCACCATATAAACCCAAAGAATCCACATCACATGCTCACAACTCGGGACAGATGTGGAGGAGAATGGGCCAAATTTTGTCTCCAATCATCATCGTCTCTTGTAAAAGGATAATATAGGGGTGATTAAGCCTAATAAAATGCCAAAGTATAAGGAATATCGGGCACTCCCTAAGTGCTTGATGTTTAAGGACATGATTATCATGGTAAGCCCTCATAATTGGGCAAACAATATCTAAGGACGTGAATAGGAGAGAAAGCATAAACATGAGGTGATGTACCAGGAGATGATGGACCATGATCCAATGTTGCAGAAATATTGTGAAGACCAGTATCAACCCCATTCGAATGACTCAAAGGTTTCGAACATCGTTCTTTCCTAATGGTCACATTATGATGAGAATTGGGACCGATAGAGATCTTATGAGAGGAGGATGAATGAATGAGGAAGGTCACTAAATTGATATCAGGGTGAAGGTGAAGAATCTCGATATCACTCCCCACTAAATTAGTGGGAGAGATGTCTCTATAAAAAAGTCTCAAATTGAATATGAGAAGGGTTAGGGCTAACAGTCGGTGATTCATAAATATTAGAGGTCGTTCATGGGTATATTCTAAATTGTATGAATAGGGAGAAATTTATGGTACAAATAACAATGAAGAATGTTGAATACAATCAAAATGTGACAACTAAATATTTGAAGAAATAATACATAAAGGACGAAAAGTAGAATTAATAAGAGAAACAACAATCAATACCAAATCATTATGAATATGTTGCTCAAGAAATGTCATAGGTGGTGTGCTTTTAAGCTTACCCCAGAGAGAGTGTTGACGAATCTCTTGAGTCATCAGAGAGTGTATAGATGTCAATAGACAACCCCCATCACAAACCATCTCTGATTTTCCATGTCGTCGATTTCCAAATCCATGCAGCCACTCGGCAATAAAATTTCCAACATTATGAAACCCCAGGTAATGAAAAGGAATTTCCCAATAATCAATTCGTTGCCTAGTAGAGAAGCCACCCTAATTGAGCTCCACCTCTGCGCAAAGGCCGGCAACAAAGTCAACCTCCACCAAAAGCCATGTGATATGTTTATCTCTCTATAAGAGGCTTGCTTCCTCCAGGAAAGAAAATTTATCAATGGAATTGTCGATCATCATTAGTGATTCACATGACCATAATATGAGGGGTAAACCAGGGATTTTAGCTTGAAACCAATTTCTTTCGTGGAAATTCTAGGTATTGATCAAAGCCCACATGTCAGTGATGTAAGGATAGGAGACCACAAGCATGAACCCAATATGATCCCAAAATCATCGCAATGTTACCATCATTAATAAAGTGGAAGCAAAATCACTGATAGTATAAAATTTGGAAAGAGGAGAGTACTTAAGAATAGGGTACCAATTTTCTCTAACCATGTATTCCATCTGAAATCTATCCATTCACAGATAAAATGACTTACCCATCAAATCACGGTTGTAATCCTACCACCTGCTCCCAAAAAATGAGTTTTTGATAATATGGATCAACCTTAACTTACTTATGTTTCAGCGAATAATGGAAAAACATTTTCCATGAATTACCACATTCAGGTTCAATAACCAATGGGTATATCGGAATATTCGAAACCACGTGTATAGTTGTATGTATAAGATATGTCCCAAAGCGCTAGACTCCCAACTTGGGGTAGCCATGAATCTCTGCCTCAATAGTTGCATGTACCAGCACATTGAGTAATGGAACATCGCTGCCCGAGTTTCCTTCAGTATTAAGTGACATCTTGCAAATAGATGTAAAGGCTAGTTGTAAAACGGACACCGTTGACACACTGCAATCTAGCCTATATGTGAACAAAAGTAGAGAGAATTACTAAAAAATACCTTATGTATTAGTGTCTAAAAAAATCTCGATAAAATATGTAGACAAGGTAAATTAATGTCACTTATCAATTATTGACCCCACTCAATATAGGTTTTCACTAACTCAATCCACTAGGACACCCTGTCAAATACAATAGACTGGCCAATCACCGTCAACCGATGTCCTTCAGAAAATATCATCAAGCACAAAATAAAGAAATATCTTCAATGGCGATGCAAACCATTAATGGATTGTCCCTCATATAATCAATGGCCAACTTGGAAAATAAATATCCCCCCAGACCAATTAATGACCCCAGGAGATTCCTTCGTGATCGAATTCAAAATTCAAATATGTTACCAACTCCACCAACCAAAATGATTGCACTTATGTAGTAGTAAATATCCTTAGAAATCCTCCTATCGACCAATCCGAAACCAAAGAGGAGTAGGAAGATCCATAGGAGAAATGGTTAAAAATAAAGACAACATAAAACAACCAGCCAGTGTGTGTCCAACCACAGAGAAGATCAACAAGTAGCAGTTAATATCCTCATAAATCCCTTGATCGGCCAATCCCAAACCAAAGAAGGAGAAGGAAGATCCCCAAAAGCAAAGGTTGAGAAGAAAGACCACGTAAACAACCAACTATTGTGTCTTAGATAGACCACAGAGTAGACCAACAACTAGAGTGAAAAACAAGTTTTTATTAGTGTACCTTGAAACAAAAAAATAGTAAGTATCCCTAATATCATCCAAAAATAGGATAAAACTGAATCTAGCTCAGATAATTATGCTTAGATGTGTTATACACAACAAAACCAGCAATTGCACCAGCTAAAGTTACAACCCTTGTGAATTTTGTGACTAATGATCCCACAATCCTATCTTTTATCCTCAATGTCTGCTTCTCACAAAAGTTACAACCCTTGTGAATTTTGTGACTAATGATCCCACAATCCTATCTTTTATCCTCAATGTCTGCGTCTCAAAAAAGTTGTTGTAGAGATTTTGAAGTAGGTATACTGTCTGCCAAAGCTACAACCCTTGTGAATTTTGTGACTAATGATCCCACAATCCTATCTTTTATCCTCAATGTCTGCTTCTCAAAAAAGTTGTTGTAGAGATTTTGAAGTAGGCATACTGTCTGCCAACAGATATTCTGTAATTTTCCTCCACCATCCTTCAGGTGAATCTAATCCATGTTGTCACTGAAAGTCAAAAGTTTCAACATAATAATGTACTGATATCAGCAACCAACAGATAGAAGTATCATTCAAAATAAATGAAACAATAAAAAAATATAGATTAAAACACAATCGATGGTGATCCCAAAAATTACTCCAACTATGTTACAACCTATACATGTTCAACGAAATTTCCTCCATCACTTCTCGCACCTACATAGTATCAAGAGAATTAAAACTTATAATTTTTTTTACTATTGTATGGTTGAATCTTACAAGTGGTATTAGAGCGACATTCACACACTCGGACCTAGATGCGCCACATGAATAACAATTGTTGTGTGTAAAAATTTGTGCATAGAAATTAAGGACACAATGAGAAGAGGGTCAACACACCAAGTACCCAGAACTACTGGTGAACCTCATTCCCAACCTAATCTAGAGATGAACCCGGAAATGTGGGTGCATCTTAGTGTGAATGAACATAAACAAACCAAAATATTACAACGATAAACGAGTATACGGATGCATACGGTGCAATACTTGTAGGAAGAAATGGTTCGGGTAGGATGAGATAATGAGAGGTTGATGCGAGAGCAAGAGAGAATTATTAAAAGCTTCTTAGATAGGCAGAATCAAGGGACAAATCAATTGATCCCTGAAAGGGATACCCGATAATAAAGTGAACAACAACAATAGGCTAATGACAAGCCAAAAGAAAGTCATACACAACGAAATAATAAAAATAAAATCTATAATGAAGTAGAGTCGGGGAATGTTTCAGATCAACAAGAGATGAAAAAACAGAAAGTACAATTGTAAGGTGAGTTCCAGAAAATCAAGCCTCATGCATTTGATACAGAGGCCAAAGAGGTAGCAGAGGCATGGATAATTAATATGAACAAATATTTTCAAGTTTATGAATATAGCAGCAAAATCAAATCTCGCTTGGCTATCTATCAATTGCGAGAAAAAACCACTTAATGGTGGGAGGAAGTAAAAAATGTTCGAGGTATTGAATACTAGAATATGAATTGGGATGAGTTCCAACAGTATTTCAAATATAAGTACCTAACGGAGCACTTTTATGATGAAAAATCTCGAGAATTTCATGATTTGAGATTGGGACAACTATTAATGGATGAATTCATAACTAAGTTCACATCATTGCCGAGATATGTATCGTACCTGAGAGATGAGAAGTAAAAAGTGCAATGATTCTTGAGTAGCTTGCCTGCTCACATGAAGGAAAGAATCAAATTTGTGAACCCAAAGACTATAGATGAAGTGATTCGAAAAGCACGAATGTGCATCAACAGTCCAAGGTAGAGGGGGTAGAAAGTAGGAATTGGCCACCCAAGAAAGGGCATAAAAACAGTTCAAATTTTAAGGGTAACAGATCTGGAAATTTTAAAAACACTGCAAGAAATTCAGCAAGTAGACAGTATGGGAGAAATCAGCAGAAGCCAAAATGGCCAATAGAGGCGCGACCCAGAGAAGCTTCCAGCAGACCAAAGCATGGGCAGATTGAGAAACCACCTCTGCAGTGTTGGGGATGTGGTGAGGCACATTATTATAAGAATTATCCTCATGATGGGAGAAGAGAAACAACAACCAACCTGCAAGAGGCTTCTACGTTGGGGGATTTTTCTCGAAACATACCAAGAATTAATGCAACACTTGAAAACCATAAACCATCAAGCAGATTATCAACCGGCCATGATAGAACTTGAAGTTAAGCTATATTCCCAAACGATCTATATTGGTTGGCCCTGGTGCCAATTTAAGCTATGTAAATGCCTAGATAGTTGAAAAGTGTGACTTGCAGAGCCAGAAATTCGTTAGTCCCTCGCGGGTACAATTAGCCACTGGGGAAAAGAGAAGAGTTAACACTAAAGTCTCAAATTATCCCTTAGAAGTTGTAAATCAGTAGATAAAGGTTTAAATAAATATTCTACATTTGGGTTTCTATGATATACTATTTGGAATGGACTGGTTGGAGGGGCACTGGCCTCTAGTAGATTGTAAAGAGAAAATTATTTACTTCAAGGCCGATGATGGGATGCGCGAGGAGCTGCAAGGAATTAAGAAACCACTGCAATTATGTCCTATCACAACATCCTAGCTGGGTAAATAAATTATAAAGGGATGCCACATTTATGCTATCCAAGTGAGATTCACTAATTCTAAGGATAAGACCCTCACGCTGGAAAATATACCAGTGGTACAAGACTTTATGGATGTGTTTCCGGAAATTATACCGGGACTACCTCCAAAGAGGGATATCGATTTTACTATCGAATTAATGCCCAAGACAACACCGGTGTCACGAGCACCATACCTAATTATTGTACCTAAGTTGACAGAATAAAAAATTCAACTAAAAGAATTGTTGGTCAAGGGATATATTTGACCTAGTGTATCTCCCTGGGGGGCACTAGTGTTGTTCGTGAGAAAAAAGGATGGAACTATGTGAATGTGCATGGATTATAGGCAGTTTAACAAATTGACAGTTAAGAATAAGTATCCGCTACCATGGATAGATGATCTTTTCGATCAGATGAAAGGGGTGACTGTACTTTAGAAAATAGATTTAAGATCTAGATATCACCAAATTCGGATAAAATACGAGGACATCTATAAAACATATTTTTGTACCCAATATGGGCACTATGAGTTCATGGTTTTACCATTTGGATTAACCAATGCACCAACAACTTTCATGAGTTTGATGCATGGCATATTTCAGCCGTTTTTGGACAAGTTTTTTTTTTATATTCATTGATGATATATTAATTTAATAAAATAAAATGGAAGAGCATAAGGAACACTTATAGGAAGTACTAAAAATGATGAGGGAATATCAACTATATGCCAAATTCAGCAAGTCTGAATTTTACAAAGAGAAAAACCCAATATTTAGGCCATGTCATTTTCGTTGAAGGCATAGCGATGGATCCTAAAAAAAATAAATACTATTATGGAATGGAGGGTGCTAAAAAATGTAGCCAACATACGTTCTTTTATGGGATTGGCCCAATATTACGTGGGTTTCATTGAGGGACTCTCAAAAATTTCTTTCCCTATTACCTCTCTACAGTGAAAGGGGTGAATGTTTAAATGGACCAAAAAATGTAAAACCATCATTGAATAGTTAAAGAAATTGTTGACTACTGCCCCCATAATGAGGGTAGCTAACCCAAACAAGGAATTTTAAGTATGCACCGATGTGTGCAAGGAAGGAGTAGGAACAGGCACAAGATGGAAGAGGCGTTGCATATGAGTCAAGGAAACGAAAAGATCATGAACATTGTTACTCTGCTTATGATCTAGAATTGACTACAATAGTGCACGCGCTCAAGGTATGGAGACATTACTTGTTGGGAAAAAGGTTTGTGTTAAAAATCGATCACAACAATTTGACTAGCTACTTTAAACAAGTTGCTTTGAATTCTCACCAAGAAAGGTAGAATGAATTCCCGAGTAAATTTGAATTTGACATTCAACATGTTAAAGGTAAGGAAAATCATGTTGTGGATGCCTTAAGTAGGAAATTACATTATGTGTATGAACTCTACTTTAACCATGTGGAATTTAAGTTCCATGAGCAGGTAAGAGAGGTAGCGGACAAGGATCCTGAATATAAATTATTATGGAACAAGAATATGAAGTAGAAAATCAGAAAAAACAGTCAGATTATAAGATTAACAGTGAGAAAATTTTAAATTTTAGAGGAAAGATATACATCCCAAATCAGATGAGTTTAAAAGAGTTAATATTGGATGAGTACCATCGAAGCGCTTATTCTGGACACCTTGGTTACCAGAAAATGCTGAAAGCAATTAGGAAAGCTTATTTTTGGCCTAACATGCAGAAAAATATTGCTGAATTCTTGAATGAATGTGTGGAATGTCAACAGGTCAAGGTAGAGCATCAACATCCAGCAGGATTGTTGCAGCCTATACCTGTACCAAAATTGAAATGGGAATTCATATCGTTGGATTTTATTACTGGTCTACAAAGATCGAAGAAACATAATGAATCTATAATGGTGGTCTTTGATCAGCTGAGAAAAGGAGCTCACTTTATTCCAGTACCATCCAACTACAAAATTGTGCATATTGCAGATGTTTTCATGAGGGAAGTGTTTAGGTTTCATGGTATTACGAAAAAAATCATCTCAGATCAAGATGTAAAGTTTACCTTGGTCTTTTGGAAGGCACTGTTCACTGGTTTGGGCACACAGATCCAATTTCGCACAACATATCATCCACACATGGATGGACAAATTGAGCGTGTGAATCAAATCTTAGAAGACATGTTGCACATGTTTGTGATGCAACAACCCACAAAGTGGGAAGAATATTATCTAGTAGAATTTTCCTACAATAATGGATATCGGGAATCTCTTAGGATGATGCCCTTTGAGGACTTATATGAGAGGCAGTGCTGAATGCCCATTAACTAGTGCAGTCCAGAAACCAAACTAATACTTGGTCTGGAAATGTTGGCTAAAATGGAAGAAATAAGGAAGATTAGACAGAATCTAAAAGCTGCCCAAGATAGGAAGAAGGTTGATGCGGTCTGAAGGAGGACATATTGGGAGTTTGAAGTGGGTTATCATGTGTATGTGAGAATTAGACCCAATAAAATCACCTTAAGGTGGACTTCATGTGCCAAGTTGTCTCCCAGGTTCAATGGACCTTTCCAAATCTTGGAAAGAGTAGGACTGATAGCCTATCGCTTGGCATTACCAAGTCACATATGGGTGCATAATGTGTTTCATGTATCAATATTGAAACGATATGTGGATGATCCAAAGCATGTAATAAATTGGAAAAACATTCAGGTAGGAATAAATTAAGTACTAGACCTCTAAAGGAGATAAACATTATATGAACTAATTAAAGGCTTTGCTGGTTGCAGGTTGAACCAGAAATCAAATTTCTGGTAGAACCTCAATGTATCCTCGAGCATAGAGAAATAATGCTCCAGAGGCGAGCCATCACCCAAGTTAAAGTGAAATGGAAGCACTTTGACCTGGAGGAGGCTACATGGGAAGACGAAGGATTTGTACGTGAGGCATACCCAGAACTATTTGCTAACATAGAATAGAACATCAAGGATGGTGTTTACCTCAAGTGGGGGAAGATGTAACACCCAAATTAATTCTTAATCCAGTAATGAACATGATTTATTTCTTTTTGAATAAAGAATTGTCTATGGGTGGTTTCCATAAAACCGATGGTAAATATTTCCAAGATTCCAGAGTAGTTAGGCAAAAGCAGTTACAAATAGTTACATTTTCCTCTGAGGATAAAGATGAAATAAAAGTGAGGAAAAGGGGTTATCTGGAGTAAGAGAATATCTAGAAGGCTTGAAGGTGAGAGTAATCCAAAGCTGGTTGGAGCCAGTGGAACTTTGCAACCTGAATCTGGAGGAGAAGACTGCACAGAGGGTCTTGAGGTCTACTCTAGTAATACTTCTATTTAAGTCCTGCTATGGTGCAGAGAATGGGGGGAGTTGAGGAAGTAATTTCCTCTCTCAAGTTTGAGAGGCTATCATAAACTTTCTAAAGTGAGATAAGTAACTTAAATTAGTGTTAAGAAAGACAAAAGTGGCTTGATGTGAATACTAGTTAGATAAACTTCTTGTCTTTGTAACTGTGAAATTTATAACAGTAGATCCTTAACTATGCATTTTGTTCATTGAATAGAATAAAATGATTGTATATGGGAGAGAAATATTTATTTAATTAAGTCATTATATAATAGTTTGTTTTCTATATAGAATGTTTTGAATGTATTGTTTCAAGGAAAGGACATTTGTATATGTGTAGAGTAAATCTAAGGGAGTAAACAAAAATGATATGGCATAACCAGAACATAGTAGTGAAAGGATTGTTAGTTTATCGAGGGATGGAACCCCAGATTGTACAGTTCGTCCTCTCATTTACAGTAGTACTATACATGGAATACGGGTTTACAGAAAGTTAACCTAGATATGATGATGGTATGGACATCAATCCCAATGCAAAAAAAAACATTATCATCTATAAAAAAAAAAAAAAAACAGTTATGCCAAAACACCTATTTGTTATATTGAATAAGAACATAAGACTTTCAATCTATGGGAGAATAGAATTAACATTCCATATAATATAGCTAACACTTTGGTACTGTAAATTTAAGACCCATTCAAGGGAAACATATAGATCATATGAAAGAAAGAACCAGAAAAAGAGATAATTGTATTTACTCTCTTATTAAAAAAAATACTTAAGCAGACTACTATATTGACAGAGGAAATAAACAAACAACACGCATGTGCTCTGTCAAACAAGAAATAAATGAGGGCATATCAGAACAATCTTTTCTACTATAAGAACTGGTTAAATGTTGAGTATTCAACTAGACAGAAGCCATGGAAAACCCAGAAAAGGGAACCCTTGAATGAAAGAACGAACAACCATCATTTTTAAACAAAAATACAAAATAAACAGTAGCTTCTCATTGCTCAAATCCTTGTACAACTTGTCTAAAACAAAATTCAATTACTAGAGTTGAGAAGTCCTCTAAAACACGAAGTTTGTAAAATTCTAGTGGGTAAGACTGGTGGATTAATAGCATGGTATAAATACATCCAAACTATATAAAATAAAATAATACATCAAGCCATCTTGAGGCTGCAAAATAACTATGACAGAGCCCTTGAGGATTCAGAAATAATAGTACACAGTAAGCCACAAATTTATGTCCTCGCAATAGTTTAGGGTTTCAATCGAGAAAGCAGAGAGAAAATTTAGGACATAACCCTCATAGAGAACCAGAGGTACTTGGGAAGGGAAAATGTGAAACTGTCATCTGTGAAGAAGAGAACGTGCAGAGAAAACCATCTCATATCCACAAGACACGAGATTAAAGATTACCTAAACATATAAACTCGGGTCAGGGTTTGCAAAAAATGGAGAAAGATAAATGAACGAGATTTTAAATTTGTAATGAATAGACAATAAACAAGAGAACTCACCTTAGGACTGAAGGCGTAGTCGGTGCCATGAGCCTGAAACAAAAAACGAGAAGTTTCTCAGTAAACAAAGAAAAATCTGAAATAAGAAGAGACTGTTCATTACACATATCTAGTAGAAAACCAAACTTTCATAGTTACCTATAGCGACCATGCTGACGACAAACATCCAACCGTTATGTCGAAGTAAGGTTGAGGCTTGAATTGAGCTTCAGGCATTGAATCCAAAGGAATTACCTAAGTTTCTGCAATGTACAGGAGAACATTAACCAACAATCCACGAGGACGCAACTACAATGTGAGTAAAACCGTGTTTGTGAGAGAAATGTAAGAAAACTGCAAAGTATGCCACCGAAAAATATATATTTTGTGACAGAATGGGGGTAGGGTGAACTGCTTTTATCTTACCTGCACTGACCTCAAACGAAGAACAATGGCGATGCGATAAACTCACAGGCTTGCAAAGCTAGCAAAGCTCTCACACAGTTTGAAAATGGAAAATGGTTAGAGTTTTAAAGGTTAAGTCAATACCCTAACCGAAGTAGAACATCTCACAATCGTCGATGAGTGAGGAGATCCAACGGTGGCAAGCGGTGCAAGTGTCAACATAGAAATGCAAAGGACTATGGGAAATCATGAGCAAAGGTAAGGTTATGACAGCTTGGTACTCAAACAATAAATCATGGGCCAAATTATACATTATGACTTTAATCATTCTGAATCCCAATCAAACCCATAGCATTGTCAAATTTCTATATAATTGTTATACAATACATCTATAATCACAAATCATATTGGTGTATAGCGATGTTACCAATAAAAGCTCCAACCGTAAAATAAGCTAGGGTGAAAAGTAAAATAATATGGATTTACCAAATTATATTATCATGTTTTAAAAAAAGACTATTATTATCATGTCAATCTAAGGGTGGTAATCATTGTTATTACATAATATCAAGAGAAGTAAAATATATATATATATATAGTTCAATGTTACATCTTCAAGTGTGACATTGAAAATGAAGGTATCTATTAGTGAGATATTTTAGAGTTTCTGGTTTCAAATGTCAAATTGGCATATGACACTTCACATCCCATTCCATACTGAGTAGTGGTAATAAGCCCGAAAATTTCGCATAACACATAGTTTCACGCATACGGCAAGGACGGTCACCAATCAACGTTGAAAAGAAACCCCCGATTATTCACAGTATTCGTGATGGTTAACGTTCTGAAATCCGAAAATCAACGTATATATTGATAAATTTTTTGGTAAGAATTTTTTTAGTGGTAAGTGTTTATTCTTCTTCTCTTTTACATCTTGTTTTTTTTTAATTATATTATGGAATATTAAATTAAAATTCTGAAAACTATGTAAATACTATTTTTTCCTTAGATTTATTTATTGGTATTTTAATTTTTTAATTTTATAGATTATAATATAATAATTTATAATATAGAAAATATCAATTAAACTCTGCATTTAAATTTATATAATTTTGAAATTTCACAAAAAAAACTCTCTATTATTTTATTATTGAAATGAGAATGTTTGGAGAATTATAACTTAATTTGTTTCACTATTACAGAATAATATGAATGTCAATAATGTTTAATATTATTATTATTATTATTATTTTAACTAAAACAAACTTTTTTGGAGAATTAGTGGCTTCTAAAGATTTGTTACATTATCATACCACATACAACTATTTCATAAATGCTAGTCAAAACATATCTCTTGAACCCATATAATTGGGAAAACAAATTGTTCACCAAACCATTCCTTCAACTTTAATAAAAATTATCAATGATAATAATAATATTATTTTTAATTTTTAAATTAAATATTTTTACTTCATTATATATAGAGATTTAGAAATTAATATTTACAAATTAAATGTTTCTTATTAATAGTTAAATAATAAATTATTCATTCATATATCTAACACTTAATGTAATTTGACACCTTTATCTTATTTGCAAAATAAAAATGTTGTATAATTTAATTTGAAATCATATGCCTACATAGAGAATTTCTGTTAAAAACTGGTTTATTACCTATTGATTAAATAGCTCTCCAGGTGAGAACCTGGAGAGTGTAAAAACACTCAAAGAAGCACAGTCTATTGAGTCATATGAGCCTTAATAATATAGGCTTTCACACTAATGGGATGGTTTCAACCACTCCCTAGATATTAGGATATGAGGTCTAAGATTAGATTCCCAATCCTATCCTCATTATAACAATAATCCAAGTTTAGGTTTCTCCATTACTTCCAACACTCCCCCTTAATGGAGAAAGGGTACTGAACAATAACATACGCCTGTTGGTCTAGTCTCAGCTAGGCTTACAATAAAAAACATGAAAAACTTGGTAAAAAAGGTTTTCATTTTGTTCTTTATGCTTGTGAGTCCATATTTGTTCATTCCGAGTCGAGGCTTCATCTTCACTTTCCTCACCGTGAGGTAGTGATGTATTTTCACCTCATTTCTTCTCGAGTGATGGAAAGCTTGAATTGTGATTCTCACCCTTCTCAAATTTATGACAAGCTTAATAGGAGAATGTTTTCTCTCACTATTTTCGGTGTCGCGCATGTGAACTTCCCCAAAGTTGTCTTCAACATTTATGGGTGCAAATTCTGTGTTGATTTCATAAAGACATGGTGTTTCAAGCCATGCTTCAAGAAACTTCAATTCTTCTTCAAACTTTGTTGCTATTTCCTTATTTTTGTTGCTAACGTCTGCACACACAGAAATATTCATGAGATCATCACAATCGAAATTCTCTCCATCTCTGTCTTCTTCTACCACGTCTTCACAATCAGCTTCATGTGGCTCGTCTAATTGATCTTCAACACTTTGTTCCTCTTTACATCCTTCCTGAAGATCAACTCATGACTCTTCAATATTAGGATCTTGCACAACAAATTGTGCCTCTTGTTTCTGGTGGTCATCAACAGAACCACGTTGTTTTTCTGAAACTTTTTTCAGGCTTAATTATACTACCCAAGCTAACGCCTCCAAATGTCCACATGATAAAATCATTATCATCATCATCAGAATCAAAAATTTCAAAAAATATATACATGTTGTTAAAGTCCAGCTTTTCTCGTTTTATCTTTTTTATAGATTTTGACTCCACTCGGTCCTCTAATGAGATCCAACAACCCTGTTACCACGCAAGCGTGAAACATCCCTTTGGAAGCTCTTCAACAATAGAACCTTGTAGACTGTGGCTTCTATGCCACGCGGGTCTCAGTGCCCTCTACTCTTGCAACGAGCAACATATGACCTCTCAACAAGCTGGCAATGCTATCAATGTCTAATTATGATGCATGTAATTAGAAATTTCTAATGAGACACATATTTCTGATAAGAACGTAGCGAATCAATTATATTATTTTAAAATAAATGCTTTCCACCCAACCGGACTGAGGAATTGGGCCTCTGCATATAATTTTTCAAGAAGCCTCTGCGCTCTCCACATAACGCAACAATGGGGGAAGGAAGCCACATAAAAACAGGTCGATCCTATCCGATGTATTGCAACAATACTCCTTTACGGAACACTCCACACTCATTCTCCGTATCTGCCAAAATGTGACTTCAAGATCATGATGTCACACAAATTGGTAGTACTCACTTCTATGGTATGATCCACTACATGAGGTTTTTTTTTTTAATAACATATACTTAGATGCTTGCAGTTGGAGACTCTTCAACCACAAGTTTACAGTGATATTTTATGTGTTGAAGAAACAATGATAATCCTAGATATTGCATTATATGTGAAACCTGGCTTAAAAACTGGATACCATGGCGAGGATTTCAGTGAAGGAAAATGGTTGACGACCTCCTCTCCGACGGGCTACCTCTACCACAGCCTGATCATGCTTCTGCAGATCCACGTAGCCACAGATCAGGGTCACTGGACTAGCAATGAACCCAGGTTACCGGCGCCGAGCTTGACCTACTTAGGTTCCTTCTGTCACGCCTCTTATGCCACAGCTCACGACCCTGAAATATGGAATCAGATCTCAAATGAGTTGTCCACCCTTCAACTCTACAACGCGATGAGCTGTCCACCCTTCTTCCATTTGCTCTAGTAGCAGATCTCGGTCTTGACAGCTAAATCTGAATGGATCGTATCACAATTCTATTGAGAAACGGGCTACCTCCTTCAATCTCGTAGGATATCACCACAGTGATCCATGCACGCATCTCCCCATGATCAATGAAAAATGACGTGCCCTCAAAGCAACCTTTGACTGTTGTGGATGCACAACAAGAGTTTGCAGTTAGGCCAAAAACATCGGCTCAGGTAGCGACAGGCCTCTCTAAAAAAGTTGAGTGTGAATGGCTTGAAATCAAATTTATGGCCTTTCAAGCATTATGCATCATGAAAAAAGAAAAATAAAATTGTTTTCTTTTCCCACGCCACATGTCACAGATCACAATAGGACATGGATCCAAAATCGAAAGAGAGAAACTCTACATCCTCCCTAGATCTGCATCTCTCTTATAGCAGGAGTGATCCATCACAAATTTTCATGTCCTCCAGCAATCCTCCTCGGCCATCGAGGACTTAACCAAACAACACACAGGTCTCTCACCTTGTTTCTCTGATACCATGTTAAAAACTGGTTTATTACCTATTGATTAAATAGCTCTCCAGGTGAGAACCTTGAGAGTTTACATGTGGAAATTTATTAATATTGATAGTATTACTGGATTCTCTTGATCTAAAAATTTAATATTATGTTAAATACAGAATCCTTCCACTTAATTCTTTGCAGAAATTAAATCGCCAATTGCAAAACACATGAAGAAAATCAATCGCACATAAACACAGTTGTTTAACGGGAAAGATTATAGCTAAAAACCCCAACTATCATATATTATGTATATCAATGGAATCATGTAATAATAACATACAAAGCTTAGTACATCAAGCTCTCAGTACAATCAATAATCATTACACACTATCATGCAGAAATCTGCATATCTATGCACCAATTTCTTGCCTCCTGACAGCCTGCCTCCACTGCGCAATCCCTCGAATTGGTGTTGCCTTGATTGCGCAATCCTCATTTGCATCTCCAGTGTGTGTCAGATGCATTGAATGCATCACTATAGTCACAATAGATAGTCCATCTCACGCTTTCACCTATCCCTCCACTAGGTCTCCATTGGAACTGACGTGCAAGTAGTTAACTGTTGTATTTGTTCAGTTGCAAGTGAGTCTCTAGTCATGAATTAATTAAATAATTAATTCACTAAACTCTCACTAGCGTATATTCAGTTAGAACTAGATACAACTAGCACAATTTAGTTTAACTCACTTAACTGAGTTAAACTGAATAACAACTCCCATAAATAATCCTCCAACTTTGTCACAACTTTTCCACTTCAGTTCTAATTGAGTCCTCCATGCATGAGTCACCAACCACCCTAGGAATTGTGTAATTCATTAAACCCACTGATTTTCCAAATCTGTTCACTGAAATACTGAAATAAAGTGCTCCAAGAGAATAAGTTGATATTTATTGTCGGATTATTCTTAAGGGCTAATAATAATCGACATGCATCTATTTCTAGATTGACGATCTATAAATAGAATTCGCCCAATATTCTAAAAATAGAGTCTCATCTATTTTTCACATTTGACCAACCATCTACAAATAGCATCATGCAACTTATAAAATATGCTCACCCTGTCTAAAAATAGAAATACACCTAAAAATAGCCTGCGGGCCCCACTTAGTGAAGGTGCTGAATTTTCACTAAGCTCATCATCTTGTTGAATCTTAACACTCCCTCTCAACAATATAGGGATTATCCTTCACCCTGATCCTGCCTCTATGGTATTCGAATTTTCTCCTGCTGAGCATCTTCGTCATAATATGTGCGTCGTGATCTTCCGTAGGAATGTACTGAAGCAACATGATCTTTCACTGCACACAATCTCTGATATGATGATACTGGATATATATATGTTTAGATCTATCATGAAACATAGGATTAATAGAGATTTTAATGCAACTCTGATTATCACAATGTATCATTGTAGGATCTAAATGAGAACCGAACAAACCGACCAGGATCTTCCTCATCCAGATAGCCTCACATGCAGCTTGACTTGCTGCCATGTATTCTGCTTCTACTGAACTGGGTGTCACGTATCTTTGTTTCCTACTATACCAAGAAACTGTTGTAGATCTGATACTGAAAACCCCTCCTGATGTGCTCTTCCTATCCATTGGGCTATCTGCGCAATCTGCATTTGTGAAGCCATGCAACTTCACTTCATCCATCTGTCTGTACCATCATCCATACTCAGATGTGCCCCTGAGATACCTCAGGACGTGCTTCCCTACCTTCCAAAAGAGCTTGGTAGGCTTAACCATCGCTTGACTATGTTGGTTCACTGCATAACATATGTTCAGTCTTGTATTAACTAAATACATGACCGGACCCACCAACTGTCGGTAAACAGTGGCATCCACTATCTCTACCGATGTAGCATCTTCTTTCCTCCAATTTCCTGGAAGAGGAGTATCCATGGGCTTGCAGTCCTCCATGTGAAACTTACCAAGTATCTCTCGAGCATACTTGCCTTGAGACACAAATAGTTCACCTTCTCGTTGTGATATTTCCAATCCAAGGAAATAATGAAGGAGGCCCAAATCCTTCATCTCAAACTCTTTTGCAAGATTTACCTTTCATAAGTGTATCAACTTCTCATCACTCGTTAGTATTAAGTCATCAGCATAAAGAACAATGATTAAAATCTTACACTCCACCTCACTCTTGGTGAAGCCAAGTCCAGTGAAATAGTTGTCAATCCGTGTGTACCAAGCATGGGGTGCTTGCTTCAACCCATATAGCGCTCTTTTGAGTCTTCACACATGTGACTCGCTACTGAAGATCTCAAATCCTTCAGGTTGCTCAATGTACACTTCTTCATTAATGATCCCATTAAGGAACGAAGTCTCCACATCCATCTAATGAATGTGCCAACCCATCTAGGTTGAGAGAGCAAGGATAGTCCTTATGGAAGAATACTATGTGACAGGTGAAAAGTTTTCTTCATAATCAATCCCCACGATCTGTGAGAAGCCTTAGGAAAAAAAACTTGCCTTATACTTCTCGATGCTCCCATTAGTAGCTTGCTTTACCTTGTAGATCTATCTTGAACCTACCACTGATTTACCAACTGGCCTTGGAAAAATCTTCCAAGCATTGTTTCTGATAATGGAGTCATACTCCTCCACCATGGCATCTACCCATGTGGGCTCTTACCCTGATTCTTCGAAATAAGATGGCTCTATTACGATACACTTTCTCATAAGAGCCATGTATCCAATAAATAAATCAGGTGACTGTCTCTGTCTGCGATTTGATGTAGGGACTCCTACATTCTATGCCGCATCAAGCTTCAGTCTCTCAGCTTCTGTGGTACACCTTTTTCCTGTTCTAATGTTTGGCTCTGAGTGATTGGACTCCTCCACTCCATGATCCTCCTCCTGTGGTTGATCCACATATTGAGGCTCATCTTTGGAAGCAAGTAGCTCCTCCTCTAAATGCAAGTGTAGATCCCTCTCAAGTGACAATTTCATGGCTTTCACCTCATTGAATTTTATATCCCTTCGCACCATATTCATCTGACTATTTGGCAAATAAACACGATAATTATGAGGTGTTTATGTGTACCCCACAAATATCCAAACTTCTATAGTCGGCTCCAGCTTCTTCCTAGCATCCTTTGTCACATGAATGTAAACAGATGAGTCAAAAATCTTCAGATGAGAAATATCAGGCTTCTTACCAATAAAATATTCTTCAGGTGTACTCATGCCAAGTACTCTATGAGGACAATGGTTTTGCACATAAACCACAGTGTTGCATGCTTTCACCCATAAGTGCATCGGTAGGCCCTCGTCATGGAGCATAGCTCGTGAAACACCCATTATTGTTCTGTTCTTCCTCTCTGTGACCCCATTCTGTTGTGGGTTATGAGGCGCTATGAGTTCTCTTCGAATTCCTTCTTTGATACAGAAGTATTTGAATTTTTTTGAGATACATTCACCACCATTATCACTACGTAGAGCCTCACTTGATTCCCCGACTCCTCCACCAATGCTTTAAACTCACAAAACTTTGAGAATGTTTCGCTCTTCTTCTGCATGAAGAATATCCAACATCTACACGAATAGTCATAAAAAAATATAACATAATACCTGTGTTTTGTTGTTGAAGCAACCGAGAAAGGTCCACACACGTCTATGTGAATTCTCTCCAGGATCATTGAAGCACGGTTCTCCTTCTCATGAAAGGTGGTCTTTACAAAATTACCCATAGTACATCCCTTGCACTAATCTGACTACGTAAGAGTACCTTGGGAAGTACAGTAAAAATCTGTTGCATAATCTTCAAGGCGCCATTCTGAAGATTGCCCAATCTCCTATGCCATAATTCGCCCTCATCTTAGCTCACCACCTCTTCTTCCTTGCCCATCATTGCAACGCATCAATCTACCTCCAGCTTGTAGAGATTCTTAACTCGAATCCATATCCTCTTAGTTTGACCCATTGTTTTATGTCGCAGGAAATCTTTTCCCTCGCTGAAAACAACGTCATAACCTCTATCCTCCAATATAGCGACTGAGAGCAAGTTATTCTTCAGACCTGGAACATGCATAACATCTTTCAACAAAAATGGTTTACATGAATCCCTCTCAAACGTAATGGTTCCAATTCTAGTCGCATTGTATCTACCATCGTCACCCATCTCTATATGCATTTGGAGATCCTTCTCCTCCAAGTCACTAAACAACTCCTTGTCTCTCTTCATATGGAAGGAAGCAAGACTATCAAGATACCACACCGATCCCATTGCGCTTGAAACCAAGCATGCGATAAAATTTAAAATTGCAAGGCTAAGGTCTCACCCGATGCAGCTCCAGCAACCTTCTTTTTCTTCTTTTTCAGTGGGCAGCTAGTGGCGAGATGCCCATGTTCGTGACAGTGAAAACACTTCACTTTGGACAAATCCAGCTTCTTGCCTTTAGCCTCGGATTTTGGATGGGATTTCTTCCCCTTCCCTTTCCTTGCTTTTGAATCCAAAGAAAAATTCTCTTCATCATCATTTTTCGATGAAGAGCCATCCCTGGTATTCAGCCTCATCTCATCCTGCACAAGATCCGGCCAAAGTCGCTCCCAATCCGGAAGTTTCTCCCGTCCATTGACAGAGTCTTCGTAGCTGTGCCAACTCTTTGGAAGCCCAAGGAGAGCCAAGCTCACCAAGTCATTATCTGCAATTGTAATTCCCACACTCCCCAGCTCATCCCTACATTGGACAAACTTCATGAGATATTTTGGAATATTGTCGCCCTTCTCCATTTTGAATTTTCTGAGCTTATATTTCAGCGCCAACTTCCTATGGTTGTTGTTACTTTGGAAAATATTTTCCAAAGCCTTCCACATTGCAAATGGAGTGGCTTTCCCTTGAAGGATTGACACAATATGGTCTTTCACACCTTCCAACAATATTCTTCTTGTCTTCGCTACTTTCTTTTTCCATGCGTCAAGTAATGCAGCATCACTAAAAGTAGGCTTAGGAACATCGCTATCGATGAACTCATTCAATCCATTATCTTCAAGCACTGCCTCCATCCTGTCCTTTCAGGCTATGTAGTTTGAGCTACCCTCAAGGGCACTCCAACCACAACCCATGAAAGCCATTTCAATGAATACTCAACTGTCGCACCAAGAAATTTCTGCAACAAATTTGAATTGTCCACCAGCACAAAACTCAGCACCACTTCACTATTGCAATCTCCAGTGATTAACACTACTCTGATACCATGTAGAAATTTATTGATACTGATAGTATTACCGGATTCTCCTGATCTAAAAAATTAATGTTATGTTAAATACACAATCCTTCCACTTAATTCTTTGTGGAAATTAAATCGTCAATTGCAAAACACATGAAGAAAATCAATCGCACATAAACACATAAACCTGCCTCCACTGTGCAATCCCTGCTGAAGAAGACCTCTGAATGAATTTGCATTGGCCTTGCCTTGACTTCGCAATCCTCATTAACATCTATAATGTGTGCCAGATGCATTCAATGCATCACTATAGTCACAATAGATAGTCCATCTCACCCTTTGACCTATCTCTCCACTGGGTCTCCACTGGAACTGACATGCAAGTAGTTAACTGATGTATTTTTTCAGTTACAAGTGAGTCTCTAGTTACGAATTAATTAAATAATTAATTCACTAAACTCTCACTAGTGTATCTTCAGTTAGAACCAGATACAACTAGCACAACTGAGTTAAACTCACTTAACTAAGTTAAACTCAATAGCAACTCTCATAACTACTCTTCCAAATCTGTCACAACTTTTCCACTTCAGTTCTAACTAAGTCCTCCATGCATGAGTCACCAACCACCCTAGGAATTGTGTAATTCCTTCAACCCACTAATTTTCGAAATCTGTTCACTAAAATAAAGTGCTCGAAGAGAATAAGTTGATATTTATTGTCGAATTATTATTAAGTGCTAATAATAATCGACATGCATATATTTTTAGATTGATGATCTATAAATAGAATTCGCCCGATATTCTAAAAATAGAATCTCATCTATTTTTCACATTTGACCAACCATCTACAAATAGCATCCTGAAACTTATAGAATATGCTCACCATGTCTAAAAATAGACATATGAAGGTGCTTAATTTTCACTAAGCTCATCATCTTTTTGAATCTCAATAGTACACACACTCAAACAAGAACAGTCTATTGAGTCCTAGATATTAGGATATGAGGTCTAAGATTAGATTCCCAAAACGATCATCATCATAACAATAATCTAAGTTTAGTTTTCTCCATTACTTCCAATAATTTCAATTGAAAATAACAATATTTTGAAGTATTATATAAATGGTGAGAATTGAATCAATCCTAATAAATATTTACCAATAAATTTTTTTTTGTAAACACATTTTCTAGAAATAAGGACAAGATAATGTGCTTAATAGCCCCATGAGATATTTGGTTTAGCATATGAGAGCCATTAGTCACAACTAATAAGGTAGACTAAGTCTATTAACCAACTAATCTACAAACATAAGAAAACATTTATCTTAAATCTAGCTAGTTCCAAGAAAGATCAAATTTCTTAACATTTAAATCTCTTAGATGTATAAAACTTAAAAAAAAATGTTATATATATTGCTTTTTGAATGTATAAGTGGATTTAATGATAGAAAACTT
Source organism: Pinus albicaulis (assembly GCA_034641835.2). NCBI lineage: Eukaryota > Viridiplantae > Streptophyta > Pinopsida > Pinales > Pinaceae > Pinus > Pinus albicaulis. Next base: position 996,360,721 of record CM076583.1, read on the forward strand.
TTATTGGACATTTCAATTGTGTAGGTCACACAACTTCAAATTACAAATTCTAACTAAATCTTTACTAGATTTTGTAAAATTACTTGAAATGCCAATGAGTGTGGTTCGTCTTCAGGACAATATGAAAAATCAAATCAAGGAAATAAATTTAAATAGTTGTAAAAATAGCCAATTTATTAATAGTTGGCCCACTAATTTGAATAATAATAAAAAAAAATAACGAATTAATTAAATTTAAATAGAATTTTATGTTAGATTCAATTACTTATTCAATTGGATATTAAAAAATTCTTTTATTATTTTGTTGAGACGAGATGCGAGACGTTACTATGGAGGTCGGAGACCTCGAGCGAGTCCTTTCCCTGTTAGCGAGATCTGCTTACATGATTCATTACGCAAGATCGAGGTGATCCATAATTCATTCTTCTTAGAACATAAGTAGATCGAGTCGATCAAGAGACAAGCCGTAGGGCAAGGCAAGTGCTCAAGCTTTGAAGCTCTATCGGCATTTTTGTGGCGTCTGAGAACGAAGGCTCTCCTAATGCCCGCGGAGCAGGAAGTTCGGTTCATATTCACCGTGAATGTCCGCACGAAAACCAAGCCGCCGCTGCCTGAAGGGTTCTACGGGAATGGGATAAGCCTTGCATGCGCGAAGACGACCGCAGGAGAGCTGTTAAGCAAACCGCTGTCTTTCGCTGTGATGAAAATTGGTGGTGAATGACGAATACGTGCGATTTTGGATAGATTTTGAAAAAATTGAAAGACACCCTCACTTTCATGTGGTGGGCTCCTTTTCGTTTTGGACGCTACTAAGATGGCGAGCCTTATTTACCGATCTATAAGATATTTAATATCCTTAAGAGTACCTTCGATGTGTACATGGTCACGTTGAAGGACACTCTACATCCGCGAGATCATCATGCATGGGCATGGGCATGGGCTTGATAAATATTTATCATTAAGCCGAAGGTGTTACGCCGAAGGCG